>ARYC01001457.1:0-99185 GCA_000711775.1 Oxytricha trifallax | reverse complement strand
AAAACTGGAATTCCAGATTTAAATCTGGAACTTTTTTTTAAAACTGGAATTCCAGATCTGAGAAAAATGTTCCAGATTTAAAACTGGAATTCCAGATTTAAATCTGAAACTTCAGATTTAAAACTAGTATATATCAGACACAACTATGAAATTTGCTTTAAATTTTTTTAAATAAAAATCATTAATAAATTTTGACATTTTTTTATTTTTTATATTTTTAATTAGATTATTCTAAATTATAAATTTTGACATTTTTTTATTTTTTATATTTTTAATAGATTATTCTAAATTATAATATTTTTTGAAAATTTTTTTTCAAACTTAGGAAGTATTTTTTATCTTAATATTACTTTAAATTTGTATATATTATTATTTAAAAAATTAATTTTAAATATGAAATTATGATTTATAAGATAATAAGTCTTTTTAATAAATGAAAATTAATTGAAAATATAATGCAAGTATTAATATAAAAAATATATCATTTTTAATAAAAAAGTTACTTTTGACATTCAAATGCATTTAGTGATGGTTAAAAAGTCTATAGACTTTTACTGCAAGTTTGAGTGTTTTATTAATATATATTTAGCATTTTAATTGAAATTCTATATGTAACCAAATTTCAAATTTTAGTTAAACTATCTTTATATATAGTATAATTAAGGATTCAAACATTGAAAGAATATACTTATATCATGATATAATTAATAGTTTTTATAAGGAATTCTTAGTTCTATAAGAAAAATATTCTAAATTAAAATTAGTAGATGATAAATTAATATATTTAATGATTAGTGTGCTTAACATTGCACTTTGGTAAACTTATTATTCTGAATATAATTGTCAAAATTTAACATAGACCCTCTAATCATAAATGATGAATTTTATGTGTAAACTAATTTTGGAAATTTGATTACACATGTAAATTAAATTAAAATATTAACTATATATTAAATTAGTTTAAAAATTAACATGGAGTCAAACTAAAAATTATAAAAAATAATGAATGTATAGATTATCAACCATACTAGAATTATCTTTAGATAAGAAGATATATTTTTAAAAATATACTTATAAAAATTAAAAGAGTAAGATCTTTATTATAATGATTAATTAAAGATTTATTTTACTTAATATTAGATATAGTCAAATAGTTTAAACATTATAATTAATCATATATATTATGATAATTTTATCTGAACTTGAACGCACTGATCCAAGATTAATGAAAGTATATGTACCCATATGATAAAGTAACAAAATAACATTTACATAACATAATTTTACTTAATAAAGGGTAACTAACAATTTCAATCATCCTAAGTCTATGAATTTAAACTATTGCATTGCCATTATTATTGAGATATTCTCTAAAATCCAGATTTAAAAATATGAAATTCTTCATAATTAAAATCGTCAATGAAAAAGTCATATAACTATAATTAAATTTTCAAATATAAGGATTATTTTTAAAATAATTACAATACATTACAAAGTTATTAATAGGAGGTAAAAAATTATATACAAACTATTACTGATTACAGAAAAAGAGTTAATTTTTTGGATTAGATCGCTAAAATATATAATTAATAAATTATAAATGTGTATTTTTTATTATATACCATTAAAATTTAAACAGTCTTTAATAAATGGGGTTTTATACAATTCTATTACTATGTCAAAGTTATTTATAAAAGATATAAAAAAAACTGATAATTATTATATAAAATAATATTATAAAATAAAGGGTAGGAATGTTTTTAGAAAAAATTTTTTTATTTTTATAATAGTACCTATTAAAATATGCAAAATTTTGAAGATTCATAAATGGCAAATATACTATTTCATTAAGAATAATAGATTTAATTATTTATATATAGAAGATATATTTAAGAGATTTTCTTAAAATAAATAATAATTGGAAATATAAAAATTTATAAATTTTATTGATAAATATTAATTGGAAAAAAATATATTTTTTTTGAATTAATATTAATTGAAAAAATAAAAATTATTTGAATGAGGTTCCAGATCTGGAAAAAAAATTCCAGATTTATACATGGAATTCCAGTTCTAAATCTGGAATAAATAATTTTTTTTTTGGTTCCAGATTTAAAACTGGAATTTTTTTTCCAGATCTGGAATTCAAATTTAAAACTGGAATTTAAAAAAATTCCAGGTATGTGGGGGGCATCCCCAATTTCTCATGTCTTATTTGATCTATGGGGTTTTACAATAAAGACAAGCAGATAAAATTTCTTTGATTTAAGGACACTATTAAATAATATTTATTCATTTAATTCACATAAAACATGATTTTTCTACTAACCTTAATAAGACCCCAACTATATCCTAAAAATTAAAGCACTTATAAACCTCATTAAGGTGTTTTGGGGTTTTTAATGCTGTTTCTTTCATGATTATAAAAATTTAATTTAAGTTTAAAGCTATTAAAAATCCATCTGCTTGATTACTTCTTGTATATTTAATATCCACTAAACTTTAATTTAATAAAAAATTCATACTTTACTATTTAATAAACTACGACTTTGAATATTATTACTATAATTATTAAATTTTAGTATCAATTGCTATACCAATAACAAGCATGTGTTAAAAGCAATTAATTTAATATTAAATTACTCTTAAAACAATATCGTATTTATTATATTTTAAAAAGCTGAATTTATTGTTTTTTTTATATTGTAGGTAATATTTCCGGTCTTTATAAATGAATGAAATTTATCTAACTTATGTTAAATTTATAATTATAAGATTTGAATATTTTTTTAGTTTTCACAATGTATATTATGTTAAAATAATAGATAAATATATTATTAAATAGTTATATTAAGTTTTTAATTTCATTAATATGCCTTTATTTTTATATTTTTCAGGTATTAATGTTTTAAAACTTGAAAAAATTATCAAAAATGTTTTCTATGATTTTAAAATATATAATAAATTTAGAACTATCTCTAATATTATGTTAATACTTGAAAAAAATAACTTCTTTAAATTATACCTAAAGATTAAAATCTTTAAATATTGATAAAATATTTCTAAAATAGTTTTATTATAAAAATCTATCATTATTTTTAAATTGAATATTTTGGATTAACAAAACAATACCATCTTAGAATTATATAACTCAATGATTAAAAATTTATCAATAATTAACCATTATTATCTATTATTAAAATAGTTTTATAAAGTCCTATTTAATTTATTAGAACTTATGAAAATCTTTATAAATTTGAAGCCCATAATTTATTTGATTTATTTTCAAACAACAAAAAACAGCCAGATAATTTTTATGATATAAATTAACTTAACCAATACTACTTTAATATTTAATATGGAGTTTTATTTACCTGAGACTATATTTTAATACTCAATGATGAATGTGTATATTTTAATTGATTTATAGAGGGGAATGGTGATTTATTTAATTAAAATATTTAATAAGTCACTGAATAATTATGATTTGTATTTACGGCTGCTCAGTAATAACCTACTATGAATAAGTTGATTTAATGGATTTCTTTTTAGAGCCGTATAAACAGGTATTTTCAACAAGTATTTATCTAATATATTAAAACAGATATATTGCCCCCGCTAAAATATATAATTGACTATTTTTAAGTATTTTAAATAAAGTTATTAAATAATTAAGCTGCCAATAACCAAAATAAAATCACATCTACATAAGTAAGGCCTTTTTATTCTGAAGTGTTTTCTCCTTCTTCTAATTTGTTAATAAATTAAACAATCAAAATAACTTGATTATCTTTATGAATAAAATTATTAGATTAATAAAATATAAAAAATTTGATTTTAATGTTTATAATGTTAGAAACTAATTTTTATTTCATTATGGTGTCTTTCAATAAAAATATATATTAGAAAACAATTAAATTAATTTTGTTGTATAATTATAATTATTTAGCTTAAATTTTCCAAATTTTTCTCATATTAATATTTTAATAAAAAGTATAATTGATTTTAATTTTTAAGGATAATTAATGAGGTTCGATTTATTATATGATAATAAAAAATATTTTATAATTTGGTAGAAGTTAATATTGACGAAGTGCCGTCTTTTTATTGTAGTTGAGATTCCTCAGTCGCCCTCACGATTTAATTTACTAATCTGTTCTGAGGGGCTGTTGAAGCATCAGTCTCATATTATAAAATGAAATGTTTTTGGTAAAATAATATGATTCATTAAAATTATAATAGAATTCATAAATTAAATCAAAATATAAATTTTATTTAAAAACAAGTTTTACCCTTTTATAGGGTAATAAAATTTGTTTCTAAAGATTAAAAATCATCACAATCATCTATTATAAATTATTTAATAAAGATCCATCATAAGTTAATAAGGAGCAAATATGCAAATAACATAATGTCATTTATGATAATAATCATTGTCAGTTTTTTGATTTTGTTTATACAAATATTTAATTTTATAGAGATTTAACAAATTATAAATTTTAAATCTTATTATGATAAAATTTTGCTTTCTTTGGGTTTAAAAATAAATCATTCTTCAGGAAATAATATGATTTAAAAATATATAAAAACATTCTAAAATTATATTAAATATTTGCAAAATTTATATGATAATGACTAATTATCAATTTACATTGTGTTATTCTAAGCGTTTTAAAGATGCTTATAATAAATAAAGTAATTAAATTAAAAAGCATATAATATGCCTTTTCTTTATATCATTGTACAATATGAATTTTACTTTTGAAATATCTTAGTTTTTTGAATTTCATTGGCAATCAAACTCATATTGTATATTAAATATTTGAAGGGGGGAGTTTATAAATCAAGAATATTTTTCCAAGGAGTATTATTATATAAATTAATCATTATTTTCAAGCAAGTTAACATGAATAGTTAAATTTTTAATACTCTAATTTTAAAATAAAAACTGTTAATATATTTATACATTTAGTTTATTAGTATCAAAATATTATTATCTCAAACTTACAGATATAATCTATATTTTTATATTAAATGATTAGTTTAAAAAGGGTTTATAATAAATTCAATAAGCAACTGTAATAATTTACATATCCAAACATTAAAAAAACATTTTAATGCATTTTTCTCATTCTAATATTTTATTAATTATAGATAGTGAAAATGCAGATAGGGGAGATATTATGAACAAATATTGTAATAGTATGATTAATGATACATTAGAAGTTTTTAGAAATGTGTTGATAAATTATATAGATATCTAATTATATTAACCATATTAATGAAAAAATTATTAAAGAATTAAAATAATCATATAGATAAAGTATATAAGCATAGGAAAAATATATATTTAAATATATTTAAAAATACAATCTTAGATTATTTCATGTGAAATTAAATATATACTAATTATAGAATAAAATGAAAATTCTTATATGTTGTTAATTTATTTTTTAAATCTTACTTCTTTAAGATCATTATATATTATACATTAAATATTTCTCCAGAAGATCTAATAATTCCACCCCATTTTTAATTTAATTATTTATATATTCTATAAATTTAATAAATATAAGATTGTCTGATTTCTTTGATAAGACTGATTGAATGCTGACCATAATTATTATAATGGCTAAGCAAACGAAAATTTTGGTTGATCTCATTAATTTTGAAAATCCTGTGTTTAATAATAATAATTTTATTGTAAAGTTTTAAATATCCGAATTAATTGTATGATTTAATAACTTCTTATTAATTTATTTTATCTTTTTCACATTATTCTAATCTATTTCGTTTTAAAATGATTTCTAAAAAAGCATAACATTTGCTTAATTTATTTAATATTTGTATTTAAAGTTTTTTGTCTTTATTTATCAATGACACTAATAAAAAATTAGAAAAACAATTAAATAAGACCATTTTTATATATAGTAATTAAAGAAAACTATCATGTAATTAATCAATAAAAATTATATATATAATACAATTTAATTTAGAATTCTCTATTTAAAAGGTATAAATAAACTAAATTATATTGGCTAAAATATATAAAATATAAATTTTTATAAAATAGTTAAGTATCACTAAATTTAGATTTATTAAACAAGAAATGTAATTATATAGAATAGTTTTAATTCAAATTATTTTACCTATTCTTTTCTTAAAATATAAATTTACAATATATAATTTAATGTAAGATTCTGAAGATAGGAATTAAAGCGAAAAAAGTCAATTCTCTGAAGTCAGATCAAAACTAAGTAATTAAATAAATATTTATTTCTAATGTTTTACAGATGCTATGGACTGGGCAAGACTCGAGTCATCTGACGATCAGGACTACGACGGGGAAGACGAAAGTGGAAGCAATAACGAAGACGAGGATAAAACTATTAAGTAAAAAGATCAAGATATTTAGGGAAATTTAGAGAGAAGCTAAAATGGCCTCAACTCAAATGCTTTTAATCAGGAGTAAGAGTTCACTAGATAATTCTAAGAGGACTAGTAAATTATGATTGACTAGCAGTAGGAAAAAGCAATAAACTATGGAAAAATCAAAACCCCAAAACCCCTTAATGATGTTTATAAGTGCTTTGATTTGTAGGGAATTTGTTAGGGGTTGGGTTATTAATTAAGTGAGAGACTAAAATTACAATCTTTTGGGGTCTATTTATGATGAAGAGTATATAGATTCAGTGTTTAAACTGCGTTATGGATGTGATTTTTATAGTGAATAAGTCAAGCCAGTACTGAACTATAAGACTATTCAAAACCCCAAAACCCCTTAGTGAGGTTTATAAGTGCTTTGATTTGTAGGGTATAGTTGGGGTTATATTGGGGTTAGTAGAGAAATTAAGCCAATTTACAAAATGAGAAATAGAAATTAGCGAAATTTAGGGTCTATTTATGATGAGTAATATTTAGATTTACTGCTTAAGCTTAGGTATGGTACGTGTATTAATATAGACTAAGCCAAACCTGTACTAAATTATGCAGCAATAGCAAAGTTATTACGCAAGAGTGCCTCAACTGTTAGGTATCACTGCTTGCTAGCTGTTTAGCATTTTAATTCTGGTTGTTGAACGCATCCTGCAAGAAAATAAAAGTTCTCTCAGGCTCATATTGACTTCCTCTGCGACTCTAAGACTTTGAAGTATTGGGCACACTTTCCATTAGACTAGCGAGCTGTGATGTTTCATCGCAGGTTTCCTGACATGCGTATCTCTCCTTAGACTATAGCCAATATTTATAGAAGAAATGGTATTACTTTCAAGACTGTCAACTAGAGTAGAGTGAAGAGAGTGATTGATTTTACAGTGCCATTTTATAGTAATAATTTAAACTATATATATGATTAAATGCAGAGAGCTATTACTAATAACATCAAGTTCATACACGCTGATGAAGCTGTGTTTACCTTCAACACCTTTATTAATAAGTCTTGGTATAAGAAGTATGATAATATAGAAGTCTACGATTAGAAAGTAAAGGGTTGTAACCCATGCAATTTTAGCAGGTATTAGTGAAGACTCTGGCTTAGAAAGTTATGTTATTCATCCTCGCTCTATTAAGCGAGAGTAGTACATAGAGTTCCTACATAAGCTGAGAGATAAATACAATGATTAAGAGATCATCCTGTTTGTTGACAACCTCTCAGTTCATAAGACTAAGGAGTCTAAGAAAGCTTATGAAGAGTTAAACATTACTCCTGTATACAATGTTCCTTACAGCCCTTAATTTAATGGAATTGAATTCTACTGGAGTTAAATAAAGACCCACTACAAGAAACTGCTGCTATATCACCTAATGTATG
Source organism: Oxytricha trifallax (assembly GCA_000711775.1). Lineage (NCBI taxonomy): Eukaryota > Ciliophora > Spirotrichea > Sporadotrichida > Oxytrichidae > Oxytricha > Oxytricha trifallax. The sequence goes on along the minus strand of ARYC01001457.1, from coordinate 91,375 downwards.
ACTTGCCTATAGATACAGTAGACTTGATTCAGAGTAGCTGCAAGAGAGTGAGCATAGATAAGACAACAGTTTGTGCGAGAGAAGGAAGAATGAATGTTTATAAATAAGTTTTAGATTTAAATGAATGAATAAGTTCACATATTAAACTAACCCATAAAGGGGTTTGGCTTTTCTTTCTTCTCCTCTTCTTATGGCTTGCTTGGGCCAATATTTCTTCTCTTTGTGCCAGCTCCTGCATCTATGTTCATTTCTTCTGGCTTTTAAACATCTTTATAAAGTCTCTTGCTCACTTCATAAATAGTCTATGACTTTCTCTCTCTGTGAACCTTCGCATGCTCTTTCATTAGGAATATACCAGTTCCAGGTTTCCCTACAAAGTTATGAATCAAAGCTTACGAGAGAGGAATGGATGCTTCTTAAGCTCAGCGAGCCAGGTCTCGCTTATTAGTATGCCTTGCTTCTTTTAATCTTCAGGAGAAATAGAGTAGCGTTTTTTGTGAGCTTCTTCAATGATCTCTCTGAGATAGCTCTCTCTTAAAGTGCCAAGAACTCCAAAGAAGAAGCTCCTTTCTGGAAGCTTGTTAGAGAGTTGTTTCTTGGTAGGAAGATAAACTACCAACTCTTCATCTTTCATCGCATCCTCGTAGAGATTAGTAACTGAAATCTCTGGGTAGTTTGGTATATCTATCAACTTTATTTCACTGTTTTTGAAGGCTTTCTTCTCATCGCAGAGTATAGCTTTTAAGAATGAAATTTTGGTACCTTCCATCGTTGGAAGGAATAAACCCACTATAGCATATGATTAAGTATATGTCACATGCTTACCATGCTAAGTGAGGTATCGATAGAGATCTTCCTTGCTTCTAAATCTTGATATCATTTCTTAAGCTTCAACCCTCTTCATTGCAGTACTTATAGATTCCATCCTTGTTCCTTCTCTTGTTATTGAATTTCAAATTTTAATATATAGAGTTCTGGATCCTACTGTTAAAAATCTTAGTATTAAATATGGGCATCTTATAGGAGGTCAACCTGGTAAGGATACGTGGAGAAAGCTGGCAGAAGCTGTAACAAACTTCAGAGATGGAGCTCCATTTTTATCAATTTAGTTCCATTAAATTAGTACTAAATTTGTTTAAATTTGATTAGTACCGGTACTAAATTCGTTTTAATTTAATTGGTACCAATTTAATAGTACCAAAACTTAATTAGTACCTAGTTTTAATCCAGTGAGGTTTTAATGGAAAAGTTCCAATCTGGTTTAAAACTTAATTGGTACCAGTACCAACCTGAACTTTATCTGAGTTGGTACCAGAATCAAAATTATTAAGAGTAAAATTACGAAAATTATACTTATAAACTGAGTATAAATATGAAGTCTTAGAGCTTAGATAAAACCATCATTTATGCTGTTGCAACTCCTATATAGTCCAGATATAGCTATAGAGGTTTTAAGATCTTTATAATAGAAATTTAAATTTGAATTTAAACATGGCGGTCAACTTAAATCGTAGAGCAGCACTTTTAGGAGCAGGTCAATCAATGCTCAACTTTGGCTCCACTAAAAAGCCTGAAATCATTTATGTTGAGAGGGAGGTAGAGCTAAGAGCTCTTGAATTTGAAGCAGAGGTTTTTATCATAAAAGTATTAAACCAGAGGGAGAGCGCAGAGATAGGGGTTTAAACTTAAATTGATTATGTTGAGGAGCTAAAAGAACAGCAACCAATCGAAAAGATAAAAACATTTTTATGTGAAGACTGTTAGAATCATTTCTCAACAGAACAAAGCTTGAAGAGACACCTTAAAGAGGTACACTCTGGCAAAGCCAAGATATATTTCAAGCATGAAAAGTGGATGGAAGGTACTAATGCACAACTTGTAATAAGTCTTATACTCACTCTGCAAAAGTTAAGAAGCACATGCAAAAGCATCACCTCAGTGAATTCTTGATTTAAGATTAAGAGACACAAAAACTTGTGCCAGCTAAAAGAAAATCAAATACTCTCGAATCTTAAAGAGAGTTACAGGAGTAGCTCAAGAGACAGAAAAGATAAGAATCGATGAACTAACCTGCAGGCAATACAATTCTAGCATGCTTCCAAGCAAAAGCTATGAGCATTCCTGCATTGAATGCAATTAATCTAAGTAGTTGTATTGAGAATTACTTGCATATAAGTGTTCCTAACAAAGCAAAGCTTATAGTGGTTGATGAGTATGCATACAAGGTGTACCCTTTCAGCTATCTCCTTAAGAACGAGCAATACTAAAATGAGTTTGCTAACGAATATATGATTCTTAGAGAGGCATAGAGAAAAGATTGCAAGAACTTGCTTAAGCTAGATGGTGTTATTTTAAGCTATGGTTTTATCGCACTGAGACTTAAGAAATGTGAAATGACTCTGAGAGATTATTTATATCATAACAGATACCCAGATGATTTGAATGATATACTATCAGATATGATATAGGGTGTCAAGGAGTTGCATGAACTTGGATATGTTCATAGAGATTTGAAACCTGAAAATGTAATGCTGAACCTCTGCCCTTTAGAAGTCGTAGTTATCGATTTCAATAGAGCCTTAAGATAAGAGATAGTAACTTTAGCAAAGGTTCTTGGCACGCCTGGCTACTTCCCAATAAGAGAGAAGTGGACGAATGGATCAGTTTAGTGGGATGCATGGGCAGTAGCTGCTATAATTTTAGAGAGTGACATGGAATGCATGTCTTACTATGGTACCAAATAAGAGAAATAATCAATAAGTTTAGCAAGTAAGCATATAAAACAAGGACGATATCTGCAAAGAAATCAAACAGATTGTAGACATGATAATTGTAAGAGCACCATCATATCCAAGATAATCTTAGACGATTTACTTGAACCATTATAGAGAGCTAGATTCAAGAGATACAATAAAGACAAGCAGATAAAATTTGTTTGAGTTAAATCGCCTAATAATTATTAAATATACCTAAAATTCACATAAAACCTGCACTTTCTACACTAACCCCAATAAGACCCCAACTATACCCTACAAATCAAAGCACTTATAAACCTCACTAAGGGGTTTTGGGGTTTTGATTGCACTGCTCTTAAAGCGAAGTCCATCAACTTTTCGCTCTCACTGCCTTAAAGCAGTATAACTAAAGCAATAATTACTGAATTCTAAGCATCAGAGGAAGTCAAAGTTTCTATAGTACCATATTGGCTATCTAATTAATGAAAAAAACTTTGAAGTATTGGACTCACTTCTCTCTCGACTAACGATCTATTATGTTTCACCGCCAGTTCCCTGAGTTGAAGATCTCTGCATAATCTGTTGCAAACATTTATAAACGAAACGGTATCTCTTATAAAGGTGTAAATCGTATCAAGAGAGTAATTGATTTCACTCTGCCATTTTACAACAACAACTTAAATTATATTTATAATTAAATGCAGAGAGCCTAATAGAATAATATTAAGTTTATTCATGCTGACGAGGCTGTGTTTACCTTCAGCACTTTCATCTAGAAGTCTTGGTATAAGAGGCATAGTAACATAGAAGTATATTACTAGAAAGTCAAGGTATAAACAATAGCAATTATTGGAGGAATTAGTGAGGATACTGGTTTAGAAACTTATGTTATTCATCCTCGCTCTATTAAGACAGAGCAATATTAAGTTCTTAGAGCAGCTGAGAGAAAAGTACCCTGAATAAGAAATTATACTGTTTGTTGATTATCTTTCTGTTCATAAGACTAAAGAAACAAGGAAGAGTTATAAACAACTAAGAATAATGCCAATGTTCAATGTACCTTAAAGTCCATAGTTTAATGGAATTGAGTTCTATTGGGGAATATTAAAAGGTCAATACAAGAAACTGCTACTATAACGCTTGATGAATCGCCAACCTATCGATACAGTAGACTGTATTAAAAGCTAAGCGAAGAGAGTAGATAATTAATTAGCTTAAAAGTGTGCTAAAGAAGGGAGAGTGAATGTAAACAAAAAGAATTTATAGTTATGTTAATGAATATATAAATTAAATTTAAAATTCTTTCGTAGGAGCTGGCTTCTCTTTCTTTTCTTCCTCTTAAGGCTTGCTTGAGCCTAGGTTTCTTCTCTTGCTGCCAGCTCTAGCATCTATGTTCATTAACTCTGGAGGCTAAATATTTGAATAAAGTCTCTTGCTAACTTCATACTTAGTCTGCAACTTTCACTCTCTGTGAAGCTTGTTCTATTCTTTCATCAAGATGCCAGTACCAGATTTTTCTAAAGAGTTAAGCTAAAAATCTTGCTTGAAATATAAGGGTGCTTCTGCAGCTCTGATAGCCAGCTCTCACTTATCTTGATCCCTTGTTTGTCCTTATCTTCTGAAGAGATGCTTTACCTTTTCTTATGAGATTCTTGAATAATTTCTTTCAAGTAATCAGCTTTAATTGTTGCAAGTATTCAAAGAAATAGTTTCTTTCAGGTAGTTTATTTGACAACTGCTTCTTAGTAGGCAGGTACAGCGAAACTTCTGGGTCATTCATAGCATCATCGTATTAGTTACTCACTGAGATTTCTGGATAGTTTGGAATCTCTTCAAACTTTACATCTTAAGTTTTCATTGCTTTCTTCTCTTCGCAGAGTATCGCCCTTAGAAATGAAATTTTAGTACCTTCCATCGTTGGCAAAAGCAAACCAATTACATAATAAAAATGAGTTACTATAAGTTCATTACCTTGCTTCACCAGGTAGCGTTGCAAATCCTACTTGCTTCTAAATATTTGAATCAATTCTCGTGCTTGCACTCTTTTCATTGCATCATTCATTGACTCCATCTTGTTTACAGATCTTAGAAATGATATTCAAATTTAAGTTTATTGATTTCAATTATATACCTCTGAAAAACTTACTATTAAATATGGGCATCCTATAGGAGGTCAACCTCTAAGAAGGATATGGAGAAGGTTATGAGAACTGGTTTCAAACTTGAGAGATTGATATCAATTTCTACTGTTATAGTTCCATATTTTTAAATTTAAATTAGTACGTACTTAATTAGGAGCAGCTCCTAAAATGCTAGTACTTAATTAGGAGCTTTAATTAAAGCTAGTACTTAATTAGGAGCACACTAATTTGAATCATAAAATCACAAAATACCTCCAAAAGCAGTACGTACTTAATTAGGTGCACCTCCTAATTCGGTACGTATTATAATCAACTTATTAATGAAAGTAAAAATGGCTACTTCCTCACCCATATTAACACTCATAATCTTCTCTAATAATCTAAGAACTTCAATTGAAACTTGTTGGCTTGCATAGCTCTCATATAAGTTCTCAGTTATAGAGGCAGTTTTATAATTTTAAATTCAAATTTAAATGTGAGCACTAACATTTTAAGAAAAACAAAGCACTTCCATCAAACTAAACGAGACTTATCTTTGGCAGCAATAAAAAGTGTGATAGCTGTGAGATGAACTCTCATAAAGAACTACCAGAGCTATCACTTGAGGTCTCTGTTATTAAAATAGAAATTAATAATAGAAAATAAATGGCAAGCAAGTGTGTGGGAGACAGAGAGGAGGAGAAAGGTAATAATGAAATTCCTATACAAACTGAAGAAGTTGAAGTCTATTTTTGTGAGTTATGTGAGAGAAATTTTGCTCATAAATCAAGCTGGTACAGACATATGAAGGAGCATAGAGAAGCCAAGCCCACTGTATACTTAAAGCTTGATAATATAGATGGAAAGTATGACTGCTTTGAGTGCCATAAGCAATACTCTCATACAAGAGACATGAAGAAGCATATATTAAAAGCTCACAAGAAAGATATAGAAGTTGAGAATCATGAAGTTGAGCTGAAGCTTCTAAACAAAGAAAAGCTAGGGAATATTCTAAGGTCGTAGTACCTGAATATTCTAGAGAGTTAGAGTACGTTAGGAAGGCACTCAACCAACTGACCTCTGAAGTAACAAAATTATGGTCAAGATTCAATACAAGAAAATACCGGTTCTTGCTTAAATTGACCTAGATACTTCTCTTTAGAGCTACCTTATATTAGAAGACTCCTTTGATAAGAAAGTTATCAATGATCATTAATATGCATACACGGTGTATCCCTTCAACTATATCTTAAGTGATGATATGTATCAAATGGAGTTTACTAATGAGTATTAAGTATTCACTCAGGCAAAGTTTAAAGAATGTATATACTTAATTAAGCTAGATGCTTTTCTCCTTGCCAAAGATCATGTAGCTTTAAGACTCCCACTATAATAAATGACCCTCAGAGATTTCATAACTAATTAAAGAAATCCTATATAGCTTGCATCAATAGCAACCTAAACTATTCAGGTTATTAAAGAGCTTCATAAGTTAGGTTTTGTTCACATGGATCTCAAGCATGAGAATATAATGTTGAACTTTTCACCTGTAAGAGTATCAATAATTGATTTTAACAGAGCCTTAAGAGTGGAAGTATCAAGGCTTGGAGGTGTTATGGGAACTCACGGCTATTATCCAGAAAGAGAAGATAGGAGAGATGGAGACTTTCAATGGGATGTGTGGGCTATTGAGCAATAATAATAGAGTGCGATATGCCTCGCAACGATTACTACTCTACAAAGTGCGAAAAGGAAGCAAAACAAAAATAAAGAATAAAGCAATTTATTGAAAAACGAGAGTCGGTCAATAAATGAAACAAATGGCAGAGTCAATAATAATAAGACCAAACTCAAAGATCAGACATATCAATAGAGCAGATAAAGTTATGGTTAAGTAAGATAAACTTCAGACATCTCCTTCATGATCCAAAAGTGCATTTTTAATGATTTAATTAAATAAATTTACTATAAATTTCAATTAAAACCTATTAATAACCCCTAACGAATTCTCTACAAATCAAAGCACTTATAAACCTCATTAAGGGGTTTTGGGGTTTTGATTGCAATTATTTTCAGGTTTCAACTCCAAGTTTGGCTTTTTAAATCATTTTTAATTAAAAATATTAAAAATATATTTTTAAAAATATCAAATAATTTTAGCTTTTTAAACTTGAATTATTGATAAACTTGGACAAAAATATATATATGATTTTAATCATTATTAAGAATAAATTTGATTTAGGAAAATGAATAAAATTAAAATAATAATATTTTAAAACCATGGCAGTTATAAAATCCAAACTGACTCAATATTTAAATATAATTATTCTGAAGATACCTCAAAAAATTTTAGATCGAATTTATTTTAAAGAAATATTCCTCAATCATCTATAAAGCAAAATATTATAATTTTGAACTAATTCATTAAATATATAAAGGGTTCTATTTCCATTGAGCGATGAAAAAAATCCATTGTAGCAATAGCAGCCTTCATCTATTATTATGCACTATCCAGAGAAAATAATATTTATAGGGTTTGAAGACATTTTCCAAAAATTTAACTTAAGGTAATTAATTTTGCAAAATATAATATATTCTTACTATAATAATTTAAGTTAAAAGCTTTAAATAAACCTTCTGTTTCATCATTTTTATAAATACAGTATTTTCTCAACTATTTTTCAATTAAATTTGATTAATAAACAATATTTTTTAAAATGACTTATTTAAAATATTATTTGATACTTGTATTCATGTTGTATCTATAAATTTTAATAAAAATATTTTAGAATCTATTTGATTAATTTAAAAATAGCACTCAAGACAATTTAAAAATATTATTTAAAATATCGTTAAGTTATATATCCTCTTCGTATAAATATGAAAAAAATTTACTGACTAATATTAAAATTTATTTTAATTTTCAAGAAACTTTTTATATTTTTTAATTATTTTTTTCATTTATTCTTAAAATCATTTTTACATATTCTTATAACAGTTAAACACAAATTTAATTTATTTGAATATCATTTGCACTATCTGATTTCATTACTATTTCATGAATATAATATTTAGAATATAATTGAGGGCAAAATATTAAGTATTTAATATTAGAAATGATAACTTAAATAGATATAAATTAATCACTATAATTCTTAAATTTATTATAAATGGCAAATTAGTAATATTTAATCAATAAAATCAGCAATTATAAATTATACCTTAAACTATGAATAATAATCTTTATATTAATAAATAAATGAGAAAAAAATAGTGAAAATCTATATAAATCTAAATTTAACATGAGATTATGCTCTTTTATATTTAAATTTAATATTATGAACTAATAAAATCCCGAGAGTAATCTCATTGAGAATTTGATGTTTTAAAATATTTATATCTTATCATAAATTAGCAGAATAAATATTGTTTTTAAATAAATTTATGATTAAAATAATCAAACTCCGAATGTTATTAAATATTTTGATCTCTAGAAAAACTTGATGCACTTATAGATCGATGCTTAATGTTAAATAAATTTTGACTTCTATATAAAATAAAAACTGCTAATTAGCTTTTATAATATTTATTTATTTTTTATAATTAGCTTAACAAATAGTATATTAATATTGCTTACGGGGTTTTATTAAATTTTATCTGAGATGATTTATTATCTTAAATTTGAATGATTTACGAGTATAGTTATGTTTGAATTATAATTTTTTCAAATTCCCTAAATTCTAAATTTATTATTAGAATGCGTCACTGAATAATTATGATTTATAGTGACTGCTAGTTTTTTATAGCCTTATATAATTAAGTTGGGTTATTAGAACGTTTCTTAGGGCTGAATGTAAAGTGGTCTCCATTAACATGATATCTAGTGAAATACAATATAATTATTGAACCAATAACTGCCACCGCTAAAATATATAATTTATTGACTAAGTATTTCAAATTAAATAAATTATAAAAATTAATTAGCTAATATTATAGCTTCTACTGCACTAAGTTCAGGTCGTGGAGTTGGATCTGGAATGTCTTCTTTTTCTTATTTGTTAATAAATATGGGGGTCTCCAATACAGGACACCAATGGTAGCGAGAAAGGGAAGAAAGAGCATAAAATGATTATATATTCCTGGTTGGTTTAATCCCCAGTATTAATTTCTGTAAAACATTATATAATAATAATAGTAAATATGGTAATTAAAATCATTAGAAAACTTAGTAATATTGATGATAAATCAAACCATCAAGTAAATTAAAAATATCTTATTTTAAATAGTTTTTAAAATGAATATTTTAGTAAAATTATCAGATAAAAAAATATTATATAAAGAACTTGATTAAATTTGAACTTATATTGTTAAGAACTAATTTTTATTTCATTATGCTTTTCATTTAATTAAAATATAAATTTAAATTAGAAAGCAAATTAATGAAAAAATATTAAATCAAATTTGTTGTATAATTGTAATTCTTTAGCTTGAATTGTCCAAATTGTTCTCATTTTAATATTAAATATAAATGAATTGATTAAAAATATTAAGGATAATTAATGAGGTTGGTATTTATTATATGATAATAGAAATATTTTATAATTTGGTAGAAGTTAATATTGATGAAGTGCCGTCTTATTATTGTAGTAGAGATTCCTCAATCGCCCTCACGATTTAATTTACTAATCTGTTCTGAGGGGCTGTTGAAGTATCAGTCTCATATTACTCAATGAAATCTATTAGTAAATTGATATGATTCGTTACATTTATTTAATTATTTTATTTTGTATATAATTTTTAAATAAAATCTATGCATTTAATGAAACGTATAAATTTTTATAATTTGAGATTAAATAATTAGGGAAACGATTAACTATATTTCTTAAGTTTTCAGGCAACATAAAAGTTAAAAAATCATCACAATCACATAAAATAACTAATTAAATAATTGTTAATATAAATGTTGTAAAGGAACCTAAAATAGAAATAAAATGATGTCATTTGATAATAAATTATAGTCAAATTTTATTTTTTAGATAGATTTTACAAATTTTGAGTATAATTAAAAAAGTCTTTGTAATATATTTTAATCATGATTATATCATTTCTCGAGATAGAGTTATTATACATTTATATATTTTAACTGTTAGAGAAAAATTTTAAAATATTTTTTACTTAAGTTTAAGAAAAGTTTATAAAATGATATAATCATGAATAAAATTTAAAATAAAAACATTTGAGCTTACTTAAAATATGTAAAATCTATATAAAATTATAAAATGACAGTCATTTATTATAAACTTACATTTTGTTATTTTTATTTTTACTCGTTAAAAGTTAAGTTGGAGGCTTGTTAAATAAATTATACTAGGTGATTGAGTTGTTTTATAGCATTTAGATTGTCTGAAAAATTAAAAAAAATTAATTTAATCTTTATCCGCCAAAAGGGTCGATTCTTGAAATTTATTTTTCATACTGGATACTAATGCAACATTAAAAAAATGTTTGATGGAAAATATTAATAGTAATTAAAACATAAATAATGAAGACTTAAAATTCTTTTACTTTTTGTATGCTATTCAGATTTTAGCAATATAATTTTTGCTCATATTTTTCATAGAATTTTAAATTCCTTTGCCAATCAAGCTCATCTTGTATATAAAATAATCAGATGGGAAATTATTGAATAATAAAATTATCATATTAAAATTATAATTCGAATTTCATCATTAAAATTTTATTCAAATAACTTTTTCAAGTTAGTTAACATGAATAATCAGTTTTTTAACACTCTAAGTTGAACATTAAAACTGTTAACATATTTATGCACAATTTTTTTACACTTTCTAAAGTATTTTTATCTCAAAAATATTACCTATCTTTTTTTATAAAATTAGTCTAAATATACTTCAATGAAAATAGATTTGAAAGAATAATTGTCATGAATGCACAAATCGAAGCATTCATAATCTTTTAATAAAACTTTCATTAGTTAAATTCTTAATAATAAAAAATGAAAATATGGATGTGGGAGATATTAAATCTGTTATTTAAAATTTAATTTAGACTGACTTGGTAAGTTTAATGAAACTTTAGAAGTTTGCTAAAAAATACAAAACTTAATAAATTAAATAGTAAATTGTATTTACTATATTAATGATAGTAAAAACAATTTAAAGCAGAAAAACATGATGCAAAAAATAATTAGTATTTCAGCACAGTGAAATAATATTTTGCTAGCATATTATTTAGAGATAAATGAGAGTATATATTATATAGAAATATGTAGTCTTAAAATATTAAAAAAATCAATCTTTTTTAGATTCATGTGAAATATAATAAAAATGCTAACTATAAAGCGAAAAAATAATCTTATTTGCTGTTAATTTATTTACAAGATCATTTCTATAGGTTCTAAATATTAAGCGAGTATAATTAAAATGGGGAGACTGTTAAAATAAAATCAAAAAAGAGATCAAATTAAATTATGATCATCTCAATACACAAGAGTAGAGATCAAACAGTCACTATTTTGAATAAAGTTTGAATATATCCTTACTTAAATTTAATTAACTATTCAACTAACTAAAAATGGAATTTTTCTTTTTTTATCAACTTTTCTGATTTTTTCTATTTCTTGTTCATCGATCAAGTAGATGCTGTAGGGATCTTTAGAATTTTTCATAATTTTCATAGATATCTTCAGGGTATCTTCAGGATATCTTCCTCAAAATAATTAAAGTGTGGAGAGTGAGGAGAGTATGGTGAGTGTGGAGGCCAGCATCACCAACAATAGCATAAATATCTCTAATAATCTCAAAATCAAGCATTATTATGAGTCTGGTTAAAATTCTAGAGAATTTCAAAATTTTAGATCACTGATTTTTTCTTTGTTTTCATCAACATCATCTTCTTCACCATCTTCAACATTAGTTATCACATCTAAGAATTTTAGAAAAACAAGATGTTGTAGAAAAAATCCCAGACTCATAATAATGCTTGATTTTGAGATTATTAGAGATATTTATACTATTGTTGGTGATGCTGGCCTCCACACTCACCATACTCTCCACACTCTCCACACTTTAATTTTTTTGAGGAAGATATCCCTGAAGATATCTATGAAAATTATGAAAAATTCTAAAGATCACTTCAGCATCTACTTGATCGATGAACAAGAAATAGAAAAAATCAGAAAAGTTGATAAAAAAAGAAAAATTCCATTTTAGTTAGTTGAATAGTTAATTAAATTTAAGTAAGGATATATTCAAACTTTATTCAAAATAGTGACTGTTTGATCTCTACTCTTGTGTATTGAGATGATCATAATTTAATTTGATCTCTTTTTTGATTTTATTTTAACAGTCTCCCCATTTTAATTATACTCGCTTAATAGTCTTACCAGAGTATCTTTAATTCCACCCCATTTATTAATTAAATTATTATGTTATAAAATAAAAATTTAATTTAAATATTGTCTGATTTTTTTGAAGAGACTGATTGAATGCTGACCATAATTATTATCATGGCAATGCAAACGAAAACTTTGGTTGGTCTCATTAGATTTTGTAAACTTCTGTTTAATTGTAATAGTTTACTTGAAAACCTTAAATATCCAAATTAATTGAAATGATTTAATAACTTCTTATAAATTTATTTTATCTTTTCACATTATTCTAATCTATTTGATCTTAAAATGACAATGAAAATATCATCTGTCCGAATTTGCAGAACATTTGCTCAATTATAATATTAACACTTAAATATTTGTATTTAAAATTTTATATTTTTTATTTTTTTCACATATCAAAATTTTATAGAAATAGATCTAAATAATATTTTAGGAAAATACATTCGATTTGGGAAATTAGCTTTTATATTAATTTATAATTATTTAAAATCTTGGCAGTTAACTTTCTCAAAACTTAGACAATATTGTACTTTTTCGAAAGAAAATTCAAAATCAAATGGACTTTACTATAGGCGGATCCCCTCTATAATTGGTACCAATTTAATAATACCAATACTTAATTAGCGCCTAGTATTAAACTTTTAATAGAAAAGTTCCAAAATGGTACATTACTTAATACCAATCTCAAGTTTTTCTTATTTTGTACCAAAATTAAACACGTAAAGCATGAAGAAAAAAAAATTAAAATTAATAACTAGCATAAATATGATCCTTAGCATCTCAAAATCAACCATTATTGATAATTAGGAATCTCCAACACAGAGTTATTATTACAGTGAATTAATTAGAGCTTTATTATAGAAATTAAAATTTTATTTTAAACCTGTCGGCTAACTTAAATCGCAGAGCAGTTCAACTTACACTGGCTAATCATAGGTAAACTTCGGAACCACAAAAAAAGACAGAGGTTATTTATGTTGAGAGAGATCTTGAGTTAAGAGTTTGAATCAAAAGTATTTGGTCTCGAAATAAAAGCAATCAGTAGAGCGAAAAATGGGAGTTTAAATATAAATTGAATAATTGAGGAGTTAAAAGAACAGCAACAAATTGAAAAGTTATAAAACTTTTAATACAATGATTGTTAAATTTCTTCTCAACTGAGTATTGTTTGTGAGGCATATCAAAGAAATACATTTTGGCAAAGCAAAGATATATTTTAAGCATGATAAGGTGGATGGCAGATATTAGTGCAAAACATGAATGAAGTCATATACTCACTCTGCTAAAGTTAAAAGGCAAATGCAATAGCATCACGTGAGTGAGTTCTTAATTCACGATAAAGATACTTACAAGCTTGTACTAAGAAAAGAAAATATAATACTCTTGAATTTTAAAGAGATAAGCAACAGAAGCTCAAGATGTAGAAACTTTATGAGTCTATGAACAACTTGCAGGCGATACATTTTTAGAGTGATTCTAAGCGAAGGCTATAAATAACTGTATTGAATGCAGCTGATCTCAGCAATTGTATTGAGAACTTCTTGAATATAAACGTGCCTACAAAAGCAAAAAATGCGCATAGTTGTTGATGAGTGTGCGTATAATGTGTATCCCTTCAGCTACTTCTTAAGAACCAACAGTATTAGAAAGATTTTTGCTAATGAATACATGGTTCTTAGAGAGGCCTAGTAAAAAAGATAGCGAGAATTTGGTCAAGCTCGAAAGCTTTATTATAATCTATTGCATTCAGTCTAAAAAATTTGAATTGACTCTGAGAGACTATCTATATCACGATAGATACCCCAATATTATGAACCACATACTCTCAATTAAGATACAGGGCGTTTTTGAGTTGCATGAACTTGGATATGTTTATAGAATTAGAAGACTGAAAACTTTATGCTAAATCTTTGCCCTTTAGAAATAGTAGTTACAGAGTTCAATAAATTTTTAAGATAGGATATTGTTAATTTAGCTTATGTAATTGGGACTTCAGGATAAGAGAGTATTGGACTAATGGTTCATTTTAATTGGATGTTTGGTATTAGCTGCAATAATATTAGAAAGTGTCACGGAATGTATGTTTTACTTTGGTATTTAATATAAAAAACAATCAATAAGTTTGGCCTAGTAATATAATGTAAGAAGATGCCTACGAAGAAATTAATAGTATAGTTTGGATGATAACCGTGAGAGCTTCAAACTATACTCGTAAAATTAAATGACATCCTTGGCTCATTAAAGAAAGAGAGCAAGTTTCTAGAGATACAATAAAGACAAGCAGAAAAAATTTGTTTGATTTAAGAACACTATTAAATAATATATATTCATTTAATTCACATAAAACATGATTTTTCTACTAACCTTAATAAGACCCCAACTATATCCTACAAATTAAAGCACTTATAAACCTCATTAAGGGGTTTTGGGGTTTTAAATGCTGTTTCTTTAATGTTTATATAAATTTAAGTTTAAAGCTATTAAAAATCCATCTGCTTGATTACTTCTTGTAAATTTAATATCCTCAAAACTTTAATTGAATAAAAAATTCATACTTTACTATTTAATAAACTTAGACTTTGAAAATTATTACAAATATTATTTAATTTTAGTATCAATTGCGATATCAATAACAAGCATGTTTTAAAAGCAATTAATTTAATATTAAATTACTCTTAAAACAATCTAGTATTAATTATATTTTAATAAGCTGAATTTATTGTTTTTTTATATTGTAGGTAATATTCCGGTCTGTATAAATGAATAAAATTCATCTAACATATGTTAAATTTATATTTATAAGATTCAAAATATTTTTAGTTTTCACTATTTACATTATGTTAAAATCATTGTTAAATATATTCTTAAATTATTTAAATTAAGTTTTTAATTTCATTAGTATGACTTAATTTTTATATTTTTCAGGTATCCAATATTTTTTAAAAAATTAGTAATTTATTAATGTTATAAAACTTGTATAATAAATATAAAAAATGTTTTCTATGATTTTAAAATATATAATAAATAGAACTATCTCTAATATTATGTTAATACCTGAATAAAAATACCTTCTTTAAATTATAACTATAGATTAAAATCTTTAAATATTGATAAAATATTTCTATAATAGTTTTATTATAAAAATCTATCATTATTTTTAAATTAAATATTTTGGATTAACAAAACAATACTTTCTTAGAATTATATAATTAAATGATTAAAAATTTATCATAAATTAACCATTATCATCAATTATTAAAATAGTTTTATAAAGTCCTTTTAATTAATTGAAACTTATGAAAATATATATAAATTTGAAACCATAATTTATTTGACTTATTTTTAAAAAAAGGCAAATAATGATAAATAATTTTAATTAGCATGCTACTTTTATAATTAATTTAGTTTTATTTAATTTTTAAGTGAGACTATATTTTAATACTCAATGATGAATGTGTATACTTTAATTTATTTATAGATGAATGGTGATTTATTTAATTAAAATATATAATAAGTCACTGAATAATTATGATTTGTATTTACGGCTGCTCAGTAATATCCTACTATGAATAATTTGATTTAATGGATTTCTTTTTAGAGCCGAATAAACATGAATTTTCACCAAGACTTTATCTAATATATTACAACGCCCCTATTAACCCCGCTAAAATATATAATTGACCATTTTTAAGTATTTCAAATAAAATTATTAAATAATTAAGCTGCCACTAACCAAAATAAAATAATGGCTTCACCAGTAACGTCTCCATCTTTCAATTTGTTATTAAATTAAGTAATCAAAATAACTAAATTATCTTTATGAATAAAATTATTAGATTAATAAAATATAAAGAATTTGTTTTTAATGAGTTTATAATAAAAGAACTTATTTTTATTTTATTATGGTGTCTTTTAATAAAAATATATATTAGAAAACAATTAAATTAATTTCGTTGTATAATTATAATTATTTAACTTGAATTAATAAAAATTGTCCAAATTTTATCATATTAATATTTAAATATAAATGAATTGATTAAAAATATTAAGGATAATTAATGAGGTTGGTTTTTATTATATGATAATAAAAATATTTTATAATTTGGTAGAAGTTAATATTGATGAAGTGCCGTCTTATTATTGTAGTTGGGATTCCTCAATCGCCCTCACGATTTAATTTACTAATCTGTTCTGAGGGGCTGTTGAAGTATCAGATTCATATTACTCAGTGAAATCTAAAAGTAAATTTATATGATTCGTTACAATTATAATAAAATTCATAAATAAAATCCAAATATAAATTTGATTTAAATTTAAATTTTGGTAAAGCCCTTTTATATGGTAACAAAATTTGTTTCTAAAAATTATTAAAACATCACAATCGTCTATTATTACTTATTAAATAAAGCTCCATCATAAGTTAATAACGAGCAAATATGCATATAACATAATGCCATTCATGATCATAATCATTGTCAGATTTTTGATTTTATATATAAAAATTTTAATTTTATAAAGATTTTACAAATTATTAATTTTAAATCTTATAATGATAAAATTTTGCTTTCTTTGGGTTTAAAAAATAAATCATTCTTCAGGAAATAATATGATTTAAAAAAATATATAAAAACATTCTAAAATTATATTAAATATTTGCAAAATTTATATGAAACTCAAAATTGACAATGACTAATTATCAATTTACATTGTGTTATTCTAAGCGTTTTAAAGATGCTTATAATAAATAAAGTAATTAAACTTAAAAACATATAATTTGCTTTTTCTTTATATCATTGTAAATAGATGTATACTAATTTTAACAATATGAATTTTGCTTTTGAAATATCTTAGTATTTTGAATTTCATTGGCAATCAAACTCATATTGTATATTAAATAATTGAAGGGGGAGTTTATAAATCAAGAATATTTTCCAAGAAGTATTATTAAATCAATTAATCATTTTATTTAAGCAAGTTAACATGAATAGTTAAATATTTAATACTCTAATTTGAAAATAAAAACTGTTAATATTATTATACATTTAGTTTCTTAGTTTCTCAAGTATTTTTATCTCAAACTTACAGATCTATTCTTTATTTGTATATTAAAAGATTAGTGTAAAAAGGGTTTATGATAAATTCAAAAAGCAACTGTAATAATTTACATATCCAAACATTAAAAAAACTTTTTAATGCATTTTTCTCATGCTAATATTTTATTGAATATAAAAAGTTAAAATGCATATAGGGGAGATATTATGAACAAATAATGTAATAGTATGATTAATGATACATTAGAAGTTTTTAGAAATGTTAATAACTTGATAAATTAAATAAAATGTCTAATTATATTAACTATATTAATGAGAAAAACTATTAAAGAATTAAAATAATCATATAGATAAAGTGTAAAATTAGAATATCAGAATAGGAAAAATGTTTATTTTAAAATATTCAAAAACACAATCTTGGATTAATTCATGTGAAATTAAATATATACTAATCATAGAATAAAATGAAAATTCATACATTTTGTTAATTTATTTTTGAAATAATACTTCTTTAAGATCATAATATATTATACATTAAATATTTTCTCCAGAAGATCTAATAATTCTACCCCATTTATTAATTTAATTATTTATATATTCTATAAATTTAATAAATATAAGATTGTCTGATTTCTTTGATAAAACTTATTGAATGCTGACCATAATTATTATCATGGCTAAGCAAACGAACACTTTGGTTGATCTCATTAATTTCGAAAATCCTGTGTTTAATAATAATAACTTTATTGGAAAGTTTTAAATATCCGAATTAATTGTATGAATTAATAACTTCTTATAAATTTATTTTATCTTTTTCACATTATTCTAATCTATTTGTTTTGAAATGATGTCTAAAAAAGTATAACATTTGCTTAATTTATTTAATATTTGTATTTATAATTTTATGTATTTATTTATTAATGACACTAATAAAAATTAGAAAAACAATTAATTAAGACCATTTTAAAATACAGTAATTAAACTATCATGTAATTAATCAATAAAAATTGTATATATAATACAATTTAATTTAGTATTCTCTGTTGAACAGATATAAATAAACTAATTATATTGGCTAAAATATGTAAAATATAAATTTTTATAATATAGTTAATTATCACTATATTTAGATTTATTAAACAAGAAATGTATAAATAAATAGTATAATTCTTTTTATTTTTATACCAATTCTTTTCTAAAAATATAAATTTACAATATATAATTTAATGTAAGATTCTGAAGAGAGGAATTAAAGCGAAAAAAGTCAAATCTCTGAAGTCAGATCAAAACTAAGTAATTATATAAATATTTATTTCTAATGTTTTACAGATGCTATGGACTGGGCAAGACTCGAGTCCTCTGACGATTAGGACTACGACGGGGAAGACGAAAGCGGAAGCAATAACGAAGACGAGGGTAAAACTATTAAGTAAAAAGATCAAGATATTTAGGGAAATTTAGAGAGAAGCTATAATGGCCTCAACTCAAATGCGATTAATCAGTAATAAGAGTTCACTAGACAATTCTAAGAGGACTAGTAAATTATGATTGACTAGCTGTAGGAAAACGCATTAAAATATAGATCAATCAAAACCCCAAAAGTCCTTAATGAGGTTTATAAGTGCTTTGATTTTTAGGGAATTTTTTAGGGGCTGGGGTTATTAATTAAATGCGAGACTAAAATTACAAGCTTTTGGGGTCTATTTATGATGAAGAGTATATAGATTTAGTGTTTAAACTGCGTTATGGATGTGATATGTATAGTGAATAAGTCAAACCAGTACTGAACTATAAGTCTATTGCACTGCTCTTAAAGCGTAGTCCATCAACTGTTCGCTCTCACTGCCTTATAGCAGTATAACTAAAGCAATAATTACTGAATTCTAAGCCTTAGAGGAAGTCAAAGTTTCTATAGTATCATATTGACTATCTAATTAATGAAAAAACTTTGAAGTATTGGACACACTTCTCTCTCGACCAACGAGCTACTATATTTCACCGCCAGTTCCCTGAGTTGAAGATCTCTGTATAATCTGTTGGAAAAAATATATAAACGAAATGGTATCTCTTACAAAGGTGTAAATCGTATCAAGAGAGTAATTGATTTCACTCTGCCATTTTACAACAACAACTTAAATTATATTTATAATTAAATGCAGAGAGCCTAATAGAATAATATTAAGTTTATTCATGCTGACGAGGCTGTGTTTACCTTCAACACTTTCATCTAGAAGTCTTGGTATAAGAGGCATAGTAATATAGAAGTATATGACTAGAAAGTCAAGGTATAAACAATGGCAATTCTTGGAGGAATTAGTGAGGATACTGGTTTAGAAACTTATGTTATTCATCCTCGCTCTATTAAGACAGAGCAGTATATAAAGTTTTTAGAACAGCTGAGAGAGAAGTACCCTGAATAAGAGATTATACTGTTTGTTGATAATCTTTCTGTTCATAAGACTAAAGGTACAAGGAAGAGTTATGAACAATTAAGAATAACGCCAGTGTTCAATGTACCTTACAGTCCATAGTTATATGGAATTGAGTTCTACTGGGGAATATTAAAAGGTCATACCAAGAAACTGGTGCTATACCACTTGATGAATGGCCAACCTATCGATACAGTCGACTTTATTAAAAGCTAAGCTAAGAGAGTAGATAATTAATTAGCTTAAAAGTGTGCTAAAGAAGGGAGAGTGAATGGATATAAATAAGTTTTGTAGTTAAGTTAATTAATATATAAATCACATTTAAAATTCTTTAGAGGGAGCTGGCTTCTCTTTCTTTTCATCCTCTTATGGCTTACTTGGGCCTAGGTTTCTTCTCTTGCTGCCAGCTCTAGCATCTATGTTCATTAACTCTGGAGGCTAAATATTTGAATAAAGTCTCTTGCTAACTTCATACTTAGTCTGCAACTTTCACTCTCTGTGAAGCTTGCTCTATTCCTTCATCAAGAAGATGCCAGTACCAGATTTTTCTAAAGAGTTAAACTACAAATCTTACTTGAAATATATGGGTGCTTCTGCAACTCTTATAGCCAGCTCTCACTTATCTTGATCCCCTGTTTTTCCTTAACTTCTGAAGAGATGCTGTACCTTTTCTTATTAGATTTTTGAATAATTTCTTTCAAGTAATCACCTTTAATTGTTGCAAGTATACCAAAGAAATAGTTTCTTTCAGGTTGTTTATTTGACAACTGCTTCTTAGTAGGCAGGTACTGCGAAACCTCTGGGTCATCATAGCATCATCTTATAAGTTAGTCACAGAGATTTCTAGATAGTTTGGAATCTCTGCAAACTTCAGATCTTAAGTTTTCAAAAGCTTTCTTCTCTTCGCAGAGTATCGCTCTTAGAAATGAAATTTTAGTACCTTCCATCGTTGACAGAAACAAACCAACTAAATAATAAAGATTAGTTACTATGAGTTCATTACCTTGCTGCACCAGGTAACAATGCAAATCCTCCTTGCTTCTTAATCTTTAAATCGATTCTCGTGCTTGCACTCTTTTCATTGCATGATTTATTGACTCCATCTTGTTTACAGATCTAAGAAATGATATTCAAATTTAAGTTTATTGATTTCAATTATATACCTCTGTAAAACTTACTATTAAATATGGGCATCCTATAGGAGGTCAACCTCTTAGAGAGATATGGATATCAATTTCTACTGTTATAGTTCCATATTTTTAAATTTAAATTGGTAAGTACTTAATTAGGAGCAGCTCCTAAAATGCTAGTACTTAATTAAAAGCATTAATTAAAGCTAGAACTTAATTAGGAGTACCCTAATTTGAATCATGAAATCACAAAATACCTCCTAAAACAGTACGTACTTAATTAGGAGCACCTCCTAAATTGGTACGTGCTGTAATTAACTTATTATTGATAGTAAAAAATTTTACTTTCTCACCCATATTTAGAGCTGGGTCGTCTCTTAGTGCTTATTTTTCTTGGCTAATACTATATTAACCTCCCTTCAAACTTATAGGGTTGTAAAGCTCTCTTATGAGCTCTGAGTTATAGATGCAGTTTTATAATTTTAAATTCAAATTTAAATATGAACGCTAACATTTTAAGAAAAACAACAGCACTTCCATCAAACTAAATGAGACTTACCTTTCGCAGCAATAAAAAGTGTGATAGCTGTGAGATGAACTCTCATAAGGAACTACCAGATCTATCACTTGAAGTCTCTGTTATAAAAATAGAAATTAATAATAGAGAATAAATGGCAAACAAGTGTATGGGAGACAGATAGGAGGAGAAAGTTAGAGATGAAATTTCAATGTAAGCAGAGGAAGTTGAAGTATATTTTTGTGAAAAGTGTGAAAGAGACTTCACTCATAAATCTAGCTGGTACAGGGATATGAAGGTCCATAAGGAAGCTAAGCATACTGGATACTTAAAGCATGACAAAGCTTATGGAAAGTATGATTGATTTGAGTGCCATAAGCAGTACTCTTATACAAGAGACTTAAAGAAGCATCTATTAAAAGCTCACAAGATAGAAATAGAAGTTGAGAATCATGAAGTTGAGCTGAAGCTTCTCAACAAAGAAAAGCAAGGGAATATTCTAAGGTCGTAGTGCCTGAATAAGCTAGAGAGTTAGAGTACGTTAGGAAGGCACGCAACCAACTGAACTCTGAAATAACAAAAATTATGGTCAAGATTCAATACAAGAAAATACCGGTTCTTGCTTAAATTGACCTAGATACTTCTCTTTAGAGATACCTTATATTAAAAGACTCCTTTGATATGAAAGTTATCAATGATAATCAATATGCATACAAGGTGTATCCCTTCAACTATATCTTAAGTGATGATATGTATCAAATGGAGTTTACTAATGAGTATTAAGTATTCACTCAGGCAAAGCTTAAAGAGTGCATATACTTAATAAAGCTAGATGCTTTTCTCCTAGCCAAAGATCATGTAGCTTTCAGACTAACACTCTTTGAAACGACACTCATAGATTTCATAACTAATCAAAGAAATCATAGACAGCTTGCATTAATATCAACCTAAGCTATTCAAGGTATCAAAGAGCTTCATAAGTTAGGGTTTTTTCACAGAGATTTGAAACCAGAAAATATTATAATAAACTTTTCACTAGTAAGAGTAGCAATAATTGATTTCAACAGAGCCTTAAGAGTGGAAGTATCAAGGCTTGGAACTGTTATGGGGACTTCAGGCTATTATCCAGAAAGATAAGACTGGAGAGATGGAGACTTTTAGTGGGATGTATGGGATTTAGCAGCAATAATAATAGAGTGCGATATGCCTCCCAACGATTACTACTCGACAAGGTGCGAGAAGGATGCAAGGAAAAGAATAAAGCAATTTATTGAAAAAACGAGAGTCAGTCAATAAATTAAACAAATGGCAGAGTCAATATTAATAAAACCAAACTCAAGATCAGACATATCAATAGAGCAGATAGAGTTGTGGTTAAGTAAGATAAACTTCCGACCTCTCCCACATGATCCAAAAGTGCATTTTGAGTGATTAAATTAAATACATTTACTATAAATTTCACATTAAAACCTATTAATAACCCCAACCCCTAACAAATTCCCTACAAATCAAAGCACTTATAAACCTCATAAAGGGGTTTTGGGGTTTTGAATGTAATAAGATTCAAGCGCCCTATACGTCCAAGAAATGGGAAACACATCATAAAGCTTTGTCTTAAACAATCCACAGCAATATTAACTATATATTAATGACTTTGATAAATTTATTTATCGAAAAGAGTATAATTTGATCTATTTATGTAATAACAACATAGTCGAAATGTCAAGCCTCCAAAACCAAATTTAATCTAATTCAAAAGCAAATAAGAATTCAGCGATCATAACAATAGTGGAAGCGATTTTGGAAAGAACCCTAAGAAAGAATCTTCTCTTACTAGAAATATTGATAATATTGTTATTCTATTATTATAAAATAAGGGACACATTAAGAATTAGAGAGGTCAATTTGCCAACAAAAAAATTCGTTCGAGTGCTGCAAGTGAAGAGAGTGCACTGACTAATCCCAATTCCCTATATAGGAAAATGTACAATAAAAATCTTAAGTTTTTCCTATGGGTTATTGAAAACGAATAGCCTCCTTACATTTTCAAGATGCATGTATAAGCTCATAGTAGCAATGACATCAATACTTAACTAATTTAATAAGCAATTAAAACTCAATTCACTAAGGTTGTAGGGCATGATGTGATTAAATCGATAGATGTCAGATCTTTCCCCTAGAAAAACCAGTTTAAAATCTTTATTGAGATAGAGGATAAACAAGACGCTCAGAAATATTTCAAGAAGATATTCAAGCAACCTAAACTTACATTCTATAATGAGTTGGGAGTTAAACTCTTCGATCGTGAGATGAGAGCTTATCTTATCAAAGATGAAGGTACTTTCGAAAAATTAGCATTACTTAAGTATTAAGAAGATGGAAATAAATCTGGAGGGTAGAGTAAAGGAACTCCATCTTCAATAGGAAGTTATCAAAAATAAGGGAGAGGCAGTATAAATAATAGTAGTGATGAAAGTACAGCTCCAAGACGTGGAGGGAGTGGATCACAGAGAGGTAGTGGAAGAGGTAAGCAAATTAATGATAGGTCGAGATAGTAATAGTTCGATGAAAACAGTCGCAATAACTCTGCAGATGAAAATATATTTGAGAGTCACAAATCAAAGTGTCTCACTTAAGACTCAGAAGAAGAGAAACTAGAAGGAATATGCTAGAACGAAAAAATAACCACTAACCAATATATAGGCATTCCAAAACCTCCTAAAACAAGAAAGAAACAAAAATCCATGATTTTTGAAAGCAGTCCTATCAAATAGCTTAATAACCTAGATGAATTCCTTCATTAAATTATGGGTTGTCAAACATAATTAGCTGTAGAATAGCAACTTCCTCAATTAAACTTAAATGATTAGTTATTTTAAGATGAGGCTTTGCTATCTTACAAGATCGATGGAGAGGTTAGCTAGTCAGTTGCATAAATCTAATCAACCATAATTGCTGTCGAAGTAGTAGAATAAGATTAAAAAATAGTAGCAGGCCAAGAATTTAATAAAATGAGTAATTAAAATGCGAGTGGTGTAATTCATAAGCCTCCTCGTAGTCCCAACCATCCAGCGAAAAAGCTTAAATACTAAGTTAAACAAGAAAATGAAGAGTTAAATTAGAAATTTAAGGTATATAAAATTACTTTTGTTGCATTTTCCATTTTATAAATAAATTTTCCTCACTTAATTTCAAGATTTTAAATTAAATTTACAGTCTGAAGGAAATGTGTTTTAATAATCCAGTAATATCAAAGAATAGGAAGATACTTTAAAGTAAATTTAAGAGGACAAAATTTAAAACTCTTAACAGCAAGTGAAGGAACATCCCTCAAGTATGAGAAAGGTATCATATAATCAGGCTATTGAAGATTAATATTTCTAACCAAAAAATCTTCCACAACCTTCTTAATTTAATCAGCCCAGGTTTTAAGCCAGAAAAGTTGAGTATAATAAGGAAAAAGAGGAGCAACTTATGATAGAGTAAAACAAAAAATAATACCAATAAAATCAGTAAAAACCAATATACTAGAAAAAACAGAACTCTTTCAATGTCAAAAGCTTGATGCCATAGAATTATCAAAGTAACGACCATTAGTAATCAAATCTTCAATCCTTAGACTAGAATCCTGTAAATGAAACTGTAAGACAACACCCTAAAGACTTAAAGAAAGGTAATTTGAAAACCCCTCGAGGCCCAACAAGCTAAAATAACTCAAATAGATTAGTTTATTATAACAACTACCAATAATGATATAAATCGCTCTGCGAAGCAAACAAAATCATTTATGTTCAAAGTTTAATTAAAAAGGTATAAAGTCATCAAATTTAAAGTTTTACTAAGAGAATTTCGTTTTGATTTATTTCTATTAACATTCTATGCGTCAAAGAATTTTATTATATATCTGAAGATTTATTGCACTATGGGAATTTGAAAATAGATACTCGATGAATCATAAATATAAGAAGGAAATTTTGTTCGATGTATTATCTATCGATTAAAGATAGCATATAAAGATTGCTAATAAATATAAATATCACAATCAAAACCCCAAAACCCTTTCAGTAGTTTGATTGATTTTTTGATTGATGAAAGTAGACTATTAGTGTATACTTTATTAGGGTTTTATTAGGGTTTATGTAGGGGTTTTTTGTTTAAATATTAGTAATTTAAGTGAGTATAACAAGCGAGTTTTTAAAATATTTCACACAAACATAAGCTTAGAGTCATGTGGCAGTTCTCTGAATTTTATCTTTCTAAGTTGATGTTTGATTGTTTCTATTGTTTGTTAATTCTCTTAGCTTGGCTTGATAATAGTTGAGTATGCAAGTTCTCTGAGACCTCCATTTATTTATTTTTTATCGAGATATTGTTTGATTCTCTGCTTAGAATCTCTCTCACCCCTGCAGCTAAAGTAATCGTTTCTTGGCATGTCGCTCTCTATTATTATTACTGCTAGAGCCCAGATATCCCATTAAGTGTCTCCATCTCTCCAATCCTCTCTCTCTCTGGGAAATATCCAGGAGTGCCGTATACATTTCCTTATGCAGAGGCTTGCACTCTTTGAGCTCTGTTGAAGTCAATAATATAAACTCTAAGAGGCTGAAAGTTCATCATGATATTCTCTGGCTTTAAGTCTCTATGAACATAACCTAGCTTGTGAAGCTCTTCAATCCCCTCCACTATCTGCTATACTATCTAGCTAATTTATCTCTGACATCTATTGTCAGATAAGAATTCTCTGTAAGTCATTTCAAGTAATGGAAGCCTGAAGGCTACATGATCTTTACCAAGTAAAATAGCATCAAGCTAGATGATATGCCTGCACTCATTTAACTTTGCCTTTTAAAGAGCATAATACTCATTAGCAAATTCCATTTGGAACTTGTCATCAGCAAGGAAGTAATTGAAAGGATATAACTTATAAGCATACTAGTCATCAGTAATGACTCTCTTCTCTATTTTATCTTCAAGAGTGAGATAGCTTTCTAGGCAAGAATCAAAGTCGATAATTTTTAAGATAGGAATCTTCATTGCCTCTATTTTAACCATGATTTTATTGATCTCTGAGACCGGAAAGTTCTTGACTGCTTTCTTCATTTTAACTTACTTCTAGACTTGAACTCTAAGAGACTCCACTGGGTTTCTTGATCTTCTCTTTTAGAGAAATCTATTCCCTGTAGGTTCATGAATAAAGACAAAACTTTAATTGTGCTTTTTCTTTAAGTGCACTTTGAGGTCTCTAGTATGAGAATATAGCTTCTCACAGAACTCACAGACATACTTCCCATCTTTCTTTTAATGCTTGAGATATAACCTTGGCATATCGTTGTGTATATCTCTCAAGTGTCTCTTATAAGTTGACTTGTAAGGGAAAACTTTATTGCATTCTTTGCATTAATAGTCAACTTTGGCTGGTATTTATTAACGCTCTCTGGAGGGTTGCTTAACCTCCTCGTCAATTTACACAGCTTTTATGATAACCTACTTAACTTATATTTAAATCTCTAAGCTAGACAGGTCAAAGTTGCCATAAGTAGGCTCCCACTGAGTACAAGCTTCTCTGGTCTCTACTTTTCTTGGTTGCTGGAATGACAACTTTTATTGACTTGATCCAAGTAATGCCGATCTTCTTAACAGGTTAGCGCTCATTTTAGTTTGCTGATATATTTTAATATATTAATGATATAATATGCCTTGATAAACTATAGTAGTCGAGTATAAGACACTCTGTTAGATTCTTTGCTGAGAGATAAGAAAATTAACTAATCATAAAAGACTCTAAGTTGACATATTTTATGAGAATATTATACATTTTAGTAAATTAAAATACTCCTAATGAAGTTTTGTTTCTCTAGGAGGTCCTCCAAATCAAGTTTGAACTTAATTTGGAGGTAAAATTATTAAGCATTTTTAAATTTAATCTGCTCCTAATTAAGTTTAACCTTAAAATTTAACTCCTATAAAGTTTGAACTTAATTTGGAGGACCTCCTAAAATAATTAAACATTATTAGGAGCAATTTAATGGAGAAAGTTTGATAAAGATGGAAATCAATCTGTGAACTTGGAGCAAGTTTTTCAATGCTTCTCCTTATATCTTTTCATGGTTTACCTCCAGTAGGTCCTCCCTATTTAGTAGTAAGATTTTAATAAACTTAGAATGGATATCCATAATTTTAAATTTCATTAATATTTCTAGAAAGAGGAAGCAAGATGGAGTCTATGAATGATGCAATGAAGAGAATTTAATCTCAAGATTTAATAGGAAAATTTCGAAGTAAAGAGGACCTTTATAGATATTTGGTATAGCAAGGTTAGTTCTTAAGTAAGATTAATAATCTATAGTTGGATTGTTCTTGCCGACTTAGGAGGGAACTAAAATCTCATTCTTAAAAGCCTTACTGAGTGAAGAGAAAAAAGCTTTTAAGTCTAATGAAATTAGGATGATAGAGATACCTAACTTCCTTGAAATATCAGTGACAAGCCTATATGACGATGCTATGAGTGATCCGGACGTAGCTCTCTACCTTTCATCAAAGCTATAGCTCTCTAATAAGTTGCCAGAGAGAAATTTCTTCTTTGGTGTTCTTGCAACTCTGAAACCTGAGTACTTAAATGAAGTTATTTAAGAAGCTCATTAGAAACGCTACAGCATCTCTCCTTAAGAAAAAGAGCAGCAAGGTATTAAAATAAGTGATACCTGGCTGTAGGAACTTTTAAAGCATCCTTTCATCTCAAGTAAGCTTAGTCTTCTAACTTTATAGAAAAACCTGTACTGCTATATACTTGATGAAAGAGCGCAGCAAATTAAACAGAGAGAGAAAGTCTCAAGTAAAACATGAATTGAGTAAGAGGCTCTTCAAATATTTATAAATGCCAGAAGAGATGAACATAGATGCAGGAGCTTGCACTAATAGAAGAAACATGGGCCCAAGCAAGCCTAAGAGGAAGAAAAGAAAGAGAAGCCTAATCCCTTTACGGGCAAATTTAATATGTGAACTTATTCATTCGTTTAAATCTAAAACTTATTTATAAACACAAAATCTACCTTCTCTTGCGCATACTTTAGCTTTATCATCGCTCACTCTTTTAGCAGCACTCTATATAAAATCGACTTTATCTATCTTCAAGTCGTGCATTAAGTGATAGAGTAGAAGTTTCTTGTAGTAGCCTTTCAATAACCCCCAATATAATTCAATTCCATTAAACTAAGGGCTGTAAGGAACATTAAATACAGGTGTTATGTTTAGCCTTTCATATTCCTTACTTGAGTATTTAGTTTTATGAACTGACAAGTTATCAAAGAATAGAATAATCTCTTAGTCAGCTATTTGTCTCTGAGTTATTGTAAGAACTTAATATATTATTCAGTCTTAATAGAGCGAGGGTGAATAACATGAGTCTCAAGGCCACTATCTTCACTTATTCCACCAAGAATAGCATGAATCTACACCTTAACTTTTTAGTCATAAACTTCTATATTACTATACCTCTTGTACCAAGACCTTGATATAAAGGTATTGAATGTAAATACAGCTTCATCAGCGTGTATGAACTTAATATTATGCTCTTAAGACCTCTGCATTTAATCGAGTATATAATTTAAATTAGTCTTATAAAATGGAACATTAAAGTCAATCACTCTCTTAATGCGATTGACTGTCTTGTAAGATATTCCGTTCTTTTTAATATGTTCGCTATAGATTAAGCAGAGAAATGAAGCTCAGGAAATTGGCAATTGAAACATCACAGCTCTCTAGGCCAGAGAGAAGTGAGCACAGTATTTAAGAGTCTTATCATTAATTAGATAATCGATATGATGCTGCTAAAATTTTAGAGGTCTTTTAGGCTTAGAATTTAGCTACTGTCTCTTTAAATTCAATGCAAATAGACAATGAGACCTCACAGTTGCAGGAGATTTATGGAGCAGTCTTGCAATATGTATAATTCAGAACAGGCTAGAGTTATTCACTATATTCATCACATCCATAACGCAACTTAAACAATAAATCTATATACTCGCAGTCATAAACTGACCCCAAACCTCGCATATACTCACTTAAATTACTAATATTTAAACATAAAACCCCTACATAAACCCTATAAAACCCTAATAAAGTATGCCTTAATAGTCTGCTTTTATCAATCAAAAACTCAATCAAACTACTGAAAGGTTTGGTTTGAATGCTTTTCATTAAATCAACTCAATGGATCTTACTATAGATAAGTCTCATATCTTTACTGAAAGCATTATGATTTAATGGGTTAAAATTTATATCAAGAAAAAACAATACATATCAATAATTGAAATAATTTTACTTAATGACAAATTATCGTATCAAGTTCCCTTTCAAATTTGGAATAGGGACTTTTAAAGAAAAAGCTCAAAGCAGGGGGTTTTGGGGGGGAAACTAGCTCTAATTACCAATCGACCCCTCTTTATCAATTTCAAATTGTATTTACTAAAAAATATTGTTAATTATATATCTTTAAATTGAAATTTAGAATTAAAGGAAATCATATATAAAATTAAGTAAAAATTGATTAGTTTATTTTGCTAGAAATTCAAATGTAAGCAACTGCACAAGATTTAAAATAATCTCTGAGCGATTTCTAAGGAGCTTAATATGATTTAATTCTTTTTATAAAAAGAAAGCTTTCCAAGAAACTTATACCAATTATGTTTACTGGGTTTGAAGACTTATGCTTATACTCACAAGTTGCAAATGAAGTATAATTGCTATCAAAAGTTGACGTTGATAACTTGAATAGTTTAATGATTTTGTACATAAAAAATGACTGTGCCACCAAAATGACTCTATCAATGCTGATTTGTATGAACTAACATGTAGAGTATCTCAAAGAAAACGAGTCATTCATTTAATTGGAAGTTGTGCTAAGAGATTTTCATTAGTAAAGCCTGAACAAAAAAGAAGATAGGCATTCAACTTATCACAAATTGCTAGAACGAGAAATTTTCAACAATTTCAGATGTGAACTTAAATCCCAATGATAAAAGATGCTATGAAAAGATAAGGTCTTTGATTAGTTAAAATAAAACAGATTTTTATATTCAATATGGTTTTAATATTTAAATTGGGGATCACAACTAACATTATCTAAGCTATAGAATTTGAAATAAAATGTTGACTCCACTTCTGGAATGATATTAATCAGAATCTAAGAGAAATTTGAGCTTGAAGCTAATTTTGATGAAAATTACTCACAAAAAAAACAAAAAGATTTGACTAAAATTCTTAAAATTGAAAGGAAAACTTAAAAAGGAAGTTTAATGAGTTTTAAAAGAGGTTTAATGTCTCCTTTTCAGATTACAAAATCTTAGAAGCTCCCACAAATCTACGTGAGTATTTAATAGAAATTAAATCTAAGATCTACAATCCATTTGTTGATTTCTTGCATGACCACAAGAAAGCAAAATCGATTTTTTGAGTACAATTATAAAAGCAACAATCTGATGAAAAAATATATTTTGGTGATATCTAAAGGGTGAGCGATTTATAAATGTCGTAAAATATTGATATAATTAGTTTTTTCAAAAAAATGCTTAATATTAATTTTCTTGTAAGATATAATTTTTTACGATGATGATGAATCAAGTATCTCAAATCATTTTATGAATATATCGTCAATATCTGATTTCAATTAATAATGATAAAAACTCAAAGCAGATGAAGAAAGAATATTCGAATCCTTTAGTTAGAACAGACCAGTTATCTGAAATTCTCAATGAAAAGCTAGGATCTGATGAATCTTTTGAGGTGCTCATTTATAATGCCAGTAATGAAATGTAGTAAAACATACGCTGCAAGAGCTATGATTTTAATGAATTAAATTCATTAG
This sequence comes from Oxytricha trifallax, assembly GCA_000711775.1. Lineage (NCBI taxonomy): Eukaryota > Ciliophora > Spirotrichea > Sporadotrichida > Oxytrichidae > Oxytricha > Oxytricha trifallax. Next base: position 60,120 of record ARYC01001457.1, on the reverse strand, counting down.
TCAAGACTAGTATCAACGCATTGCAGACAAGTAAACTTAATAAATCCTAAAGCTTCTCTCAGAGATTAGAGTCATTAGCACTTAATGATTGTTCTATGGTACCAGATGATATGATGATTACATTGGATTTAGAAAAGTCGAAAGTTTTGTCAAATCAGAAGAAGCACAGAAAATTATCGGGATTCTTGATTAAAGATCTCCTGGTCATTCAATATCTAGCGTTAATCTGCATGAAAGATAAAATCTTGAAGTTCAAAAGCTAATCTTAGACAAAAATGATGTTCATAGAAATCAAGTTGATCAATCGCTAGATAAACATCTTCCTTCTCAAAATCATGGAGAATTGGATGCTAATAGTTTATATAGTATAAACCAAATAATAATAAAAATAATTAATATCCCTAATATGCAATTTGTTTTTCCTAATGTTAGAATACATCATACAATTTTTCTATTAAATTTTAGAACTTGAATTAATTGTTACAATTGTATTTAAAATTTCCCAAAATATAAAAATTTATTTAAATCAATAATCTTGATATCACTTTAATATATTTTGGAGTAATTAAAAATAATTATATGAAGCAATATATAGTTATGACTTGTTCAGTGAAAGCCTTAGATTAATGCCAACTTATGAGAAGTCTGAATACTTAGATTGGATAGACAGCCAAGTAAACATTTAAATTTATGATATCGTTTATGTTTTATTACAATAATTTTGATTAATTGTTGATCATAACTACAAATTATCTTAGATAAATCTTAAGAAGCTTAAAAAAGGATCAGACTAATATTGTAGGAATACATTCGAATTTGGGAAATTAATTATAATTAAATTAATAATAATTGAAAATATTGGCAGTTAAAGTTGGCCAATTTAAACGATCTTGGGCTCATTCGATAGAGAATTCAAAATTAGCTGGACTTTACTATTGGCGGTACTATTGTATCGCATCCCCAGAGCGAGATAACTTCACTTTAATTAAACACCTCTAAATTCATTAAATTATTCCCTGACATTAAAGTGAATTTATCTCTCTCTGGGGATGTGATAAAATAGTACCGCCAATAATAAAGTCCAGCTAATTTTGAATTCTCTATCGAAAGAGACCAAGATCGTTTAAATTGGACAAAAAAAACTTTAACTGCCAATATTTTCAATTATTATTAATTTAATTATAACTAATTTCCCAAATTCGAATGTATTTCTACAATAATACTGCTCAAACAATTCTATTCGTTAAAACACATCTTAAATATAATTAAACTAAGAGAAAGCTCTCAAAAATGTGATTCAAAAAACTCAAATCATTCATCTATGAAGTTTCCAATCTTCCCTAAAATAAAGAAATATCAAAATTATCCTCATTAACAAACTATCTTTAAAACTCAGGTAACTACTTTCAGATATTTTAAGGGCTAATTATTGATGAGAACTAGGAAATTTTAAATGCTAAGATTATAAAAACTCAATAATTTTGTGGAAGTGTAAAAACAAAATAGCATCTTACCATAAGCCCTGCTTTGAAGAAATTAAGTGTGATCAAAGATCTTTAGAAGATTAATTTTAACAAGAATCAATTGAACTAGGACAAAGCTAAAATGCATTAATTTTTTGAAGTTTATCAATCATAAGCCTGATTGATTCCCACAACAATCAATAATAAATTAATCAGAAAAATTTAGACTGCAATTCTGAGCAAAATTCTTCTTAGAAAAGCAGCTCTGATAAAGAAATTTTTGAAATCAGAAATCACAGTACCATTTTTAGCTATATATTAAAACTAACCATTCACTATTTTACAGGCAAGTGTCCACCAACTAAGCTCAATATTGGAGAAATACATTTGAATTTGGAAAAATAATTATAATTAAATTAAATATAAATCAAAATAGTGGCAGTTAAAGTCGGACAATTTGAACGATCTTGGGCTCATTTGATAGAGAATTCAAAATTAGCTGGACTTTACTATTGGCGGTACTATTTTATCGCATTCCTGGAGCGAGATAATTCGACTTTAATGTGAGGGTATAATTTAATGAATTTAAATGAGTTTAATTAAAGTCGAATTATCTCGCTCCAGGAATGCGATAAAATAGTACCGCCAATAGTAAAGTCCAGCTAATTTTGAATTCTCTATCAAATGAGCCCAAGATCGTTCAAATTGTCCGACTTTAACTGCCACTATTTTGATTTATATTTAATTTAATTATAATTATTTTTCCAAATTCAAATGTATTTCTACAATAATAAAAAGAAGAGGAACCTGAAATTCTTAACTTCTTTTCAATGCAATTCTGGACAGGCTAATTTAGTAAATTGTCTCTCTTTTTTTAAGCTGAAAAAATTGAGCAAGATGATCCTTCAAAAGATCAGTTGAATGGTATTTTTAGTATGTTTTTCTCATCCTAGACATGAACATTTCTAAACGAGTCCCTAAAATATTTCACACCATATAATCAATATTTTTAATGAAAATAATTATGAAAGAATCAAGCAAAGGAAATCTAAAAATATTGAATGCTAATATTAATTGTACCTGATATATATATTGAAACATCCATTTCTTTGTTGCCCCTACCTACAATTCAAAAACATTACTAATATTTTTAAATATATTAATAAATAATAGTTGCCCTATATGAATACTATATTATTTTATGTTATTTACTAATCTCTCAATGAGTCATATTTTTTAAAATAAAAAACTATAGTTATAACTATATTAAATAGAAATTTAAATGTAAAAAAATTGTTTATTTTTAACATTTTTAGAATCTCGTCGCTTTAATCTTTTAGAAATATACTCTATCTTATACAAATTTAGGTTGCCTTATAACTTTCCTACAGGATTTTTATTTTATCATTATTAAGCATATTATCATTTCTATAAATTATTTGCTTTTAATATATTTTAAATTAAATATTGTATGTTAATATTAAAAGCATTAGAATAAGTCATAATATATATTAAAATTTCTACACTTATCGTTGTAAGAAATTGTAAAAATATAATAATAATAAATAGAATTGTTTATCAAAATGAACACCAAAGCAAAAAGTGATGTAAGTTAAATCTATATGTTTATCATGTATGCAAAGAATAAAATAAAGCTGTCTTAAACATTAGAAATGAATTTTAAGAAAATATTATTAGTAATCACAAATAATGAATTTAATTTAGTTGCAATAATTCATACTTAATGATTTTAACTCTATAACTTAAGTTATATCAATAAGGATATTAGTTTGATGAATTTTATATGATCAGACTTCACTTATTTATATTTGATATTATGGGTTTAATAATTATTTGATATAGACTCGTCTCCCACCTGAAGTCAACAGAATAGTATTTGTGAGAAACCTTCCTTTCAAGATTTCATACGATGAATTATTTTTTCGATATTTTCGGGAAATACGGAGCACTCAGATAGATTAGAAAGAAATTGCAAACTCAATCAAGGATTTATACTATATTCTGATTAAATCTTAAATCTTCATTTTCTCAATAATATTTCTGTAGGGGAAACGCTGTAAAGACTAAAGGTACAGCATTTGTAGTATATAAAGATATATGTGATGCAAAAATGCAGTGGATCACTTGAATGGTTTCAATGTTGCCGAGAAGTATCTGATTTACTTGTATTACATTCCAAATAAACTAAATAAAAAAAGACGGACACCGGCAAAGTCAAGCAGGAATTGAACTATCTCAAGGAAAAGTACAATATTTGAATGGGTAAAGTTTATGAAATAAATTTGAAAGGGAAGTACTGGATAAAGGCTCAATGAGGCTGTTTATATGGGATGGTAAGATTTCAAAGCGAAACCAAAAGTTAATTAATTTCTTAAACAAATATACATTGATTATTTTTCTTCTTTATTTTACAATAGATTTAAGTAAAGGCTTAGCATCTTCACTAGAATAAGGAAAGATAAAATTACTTACTTCTACTAATATCTTTTTAAATCCCTGAAATCACAAATAAATGCATTAATTCAAAAAATGAAGATTAGTTTTACTTAGTAAATATGAAAATTTCGTATTAGAAAAGGGTTTGTTTGAGTGTGAAGATTCTTATAAAATTATAATATTAATAACATTTTTAGATAATAGTGGCTGTGTTAGCAGCTCACTATTCAAAACATTAGGAGATTTTAGATGTAGCACATCTCACAGCTCATTGCTTCATGATTGGATATGATGCTTGGGAAAGGATACCGCAGATGTTATCTGGAGAGGCAGCAATCTTAAGGTAAACTTAGTTAGATATTCAAATGAATAAAGTGAAATAAAAGTACACTGAGTTTATCCCTCATCACCTCATGAAGAACCCCTTGAGTTCTTAACGAGGAAATATTCTTGGCCGGATTCGTTACCATATCCAACAGCGATGATAACATGGTCGAGTTGGGTACCCCATGAAGCGTCATTGATGACACTACCTTAGTAGAATTGGAAAACCATTTGATCAGCTTCAATGGCAACTGAAACTGGACCTTTGTCGAGGGCAGCTTTGATCTCGTCAACGTTGTTTGGAGAAACATCTACGAATGAGTCTACCTTAATATCACCAGCGCTTGAAGCTCTGCAGGTATCATCGACAGCCTCATATGGGCATTGATCCTCAGTCTCAAGAGCAGTTTGCTCGACATATTGGAAGGCTTGATCCATCCACCGCCGCAACTTTCGTTGCCTTCGGCTTATGAGCAATCAACGAGTTGCTGCTCTGAGAGGGAATAAAGGGTACCAAATTTGATCTTAGCGTGACCTTCCATAGCACCAGTGGCGGAGAATGACAAGCATGAACCGCATTCAAGTCTTTTAATTTTAAATAATTATTATTTATGAATAATATTTTTCTGATTGAACTTCATCCTTTACTGGGGTAACAGCTCCTTGTTCAACCCAGTTGATACTGTCGTTCTTTGGGGCACCGAGGACCTTGATGTTTCTTGGGTTCTTGTTCTTTAGACCATTGAAACCGAGGAGTCTCTTGTATTCAGCCTCAGTGTAGTCAGCGAACTTGTTCAAGCTAAGTCTGTAGGTGACGTCGTTTCTGGCGTTGTTCATTGAGACCTTAGCCAAGTTTTGCTCGAAGAGGTTAGATCTGAAGTCAAACTCCTCTTTGGTTCCGTAGGACTTACCATACTTAGCAACGAAGTTAGTGAAGGCGTGATCTTCAGCGGTGATTGGGATGTAGAGCTGAGTGGCAGATGGGTTGTAGCTAACAGCGTAGAGGGCATCGACGGCAACAGTGCCGACAATGTGACTGATTGTCTTATTTTCTAAGATTTCGAAAGATTTAAAGTTTTATAAATTATTATAATATTTAAATTAAAGTGGATCCCTATCCTCAATCACTCCCAAATAATATACCCTTTTTACGAGTTCATAGTCTATATATTATTTTACATTATTCCTTATCATAAAAATATCCATTTTTGCATAGGGAAAAATTTATAAAGGGACTAACTTATTTGAAATTTGCTTATTCTTTTTTTAAATTAAATTAAAATCCAAATTTTAGCAAAATAAAATGGTATTTTTGCTATCATTACTTTCATTATATACACTATTAAAATTTTTATTATAGAATGATCCTGACATTCAAAAATAAAAAGATGAGATAATCCTTTAACTTAGGCAAAGGTATAGATTTTATTGCACTTCACTAAGTTATTGTATAATTAATTGAATTTTTTTAGAGTTTCAGAGTTGGGAAATGACTTGAGTACTTTGGAAGGTGAAAATGCAAGAGTAATTATTTGAACTTTTTAATTCAATATTTATTTTAGTTGATAATGGGATTACAAAGAGAAGAAGAAGTTAAGACTCAAGAAGTTGAATATTTTAAGTAACTCCTTAAAGAAAAAGACGTAAGAGTAAATAACTAAATTCGTTCAGGAAATCAGTATAGTAAAAATACACATTAGTTTATCAAATGGTTTTTCGGATTTTAAACTGACTTATAGGCAATAATTGACAGCTAGTAGGAAAAGATATCGTAACTGCTTACTAAGTAACAAGAATCTAATATCATTATTAGTCCAGCTTTATTGATTGGTTAATCTATATCTTCTATATCACAAATCCATCCTTTACTGTCTGCTAATTATATATTATTTGCTAATCAATCACCATTATCTCAAATTATTCTGTACACTGAGTCCCCACTAATATAATCCGCACCTAACTTCGACGCACACCATCTCAAATTAGATACATTTTAAGAGGAGGAGAGTCACATGATTAAAGAATCAGTCTTAGATGATCCAAACGCCCTGGATTAAGATTAGTACATTCAAATTATAGAAGCAAAAAATTAATAAATATAAGATATTGAAAGTTAACTAGATCGATTAAGAGTTATTTTTAATTAAAATGGATAAAATGTTCCTGGCTAACTGTTTTTAACAGAAGCAAATATTAAGGTTAATAGTTCTTTGAAAAGGGATGTAGACTAGGATTTTAAAAATGTGGATAAGACTTCAAAGTTGTTTAAATAAATTTATCTAGAAATAATTGCTGAAACTGTAAATCTAGACTCTTAGCTGGAGAAACATGAGAAATTATAGTCTGATAAAACTTCATTCAACGAGAAGTATAAAGCGCTTAAGAAGTAAGATTTATGGTATATTTACAATGATATTTAGGAAATACATAAAGATTAGGACATCTAATCAATCCCTGAAGAATGAATTCGAATAAACTACAAAATAGCTCTAGGGTAAAATTGATACAAAGTCCCAAATACAAGATTCTCTCAATGAAAGAATAAAAGATAATATAGTGATAGAATAAGACCAATAGCAAAGATTGCATAAATCTGAGTCACTAAATTGAGAGAGGGAAATCTTCGTTGAAAAATTAGAAGCTGAAAAATAACAGATTATCAGGCATCTTAACAAAATTAAAGATGAAAGGGAAGGCAATGCTGAATAGCTGTAATAACTTAAAGAGGGCTATACTTAGCTGAATGACTATTATAATGAAACTACTCAAGAGAAGAGAGATTTAGAACAGCAAGTGCAAACATAAATGATTAAATTGATAAGAAAGACTCTTTCATATAGTAGCTGCAACTCTAAATAGATCAATTGTCTATCTAAATTGAGGAACGTGAAAGCATAATAAGCTCTGTCAAAAAATCTAACGATTAAAATAAGTAGAATATAAGAACTTTGGAATCTAAGATAAAGCAACTTTAATCAGGAAAGTTTAAAGAAGCTAAAGAGAGCAATGCTAAACTTGAAAATGAAAAAATATGTTAACGGAGATGCTCATCAGTGCTAATAAGCAACTGAAAATGAGAGAGACTGAACTTAAAGCAGAGAAAAAGAAAGTTGAGAAACTTGAGAAAATATTACAGATTAATTAAATATAACAGCCAATGAATCCAAATTAAAGAGCATAATAGTAAAATCAAAATTAGTAATCCTAAGAGCATTATCATCAAGGAGAAGACAAACATTAAATGATAACTGGATTCTCAGATTTCAATGATAGAAATCATTAATTTATGGACGAAGTTGAAGATACAGTTTAACAAATGAAGCAAAATTTATTGCTAAAGAATCAAAGTGTTGACCGCCTAGATTACAATTAGAATAACCCATAGTCTTCTCGAAGAACAGCTTCATTCACACCAATGTAGAATAAATCTCTGATCAAGGACTAAAGCTTAAACGATATTCATAGTAGGAATGTAAAATAATAGCAATACCTCAATATTTAAGATGGCCCTGCAGGAGGTATTTCACCAGAAATGAAGCAAAAACCTTTTAGTCAAATTCGAGCTAAACAATTATTAGATCGTATTAAACCACCAATAGACTCAAGAGAGAGGTAGAGTCTCGAATATGTGAACCAACTAAATTAAAAGAAAGATAAAGCAAAATTTTCGTTAAAGTATGACAAAGACTTAAACGATTACTAAAATATTATCAATAAACCTAATTTTACGAATAACTATAACAATATAAGAGGGTTGTTTTTACATGGAGGAGTTGAACTCCCAGAAATTAACTAAAATCATCATAGAAAGTTTTACCCATATAATAATTTTATGAGCAATGAAAGTCTGATAATTTGATCTCATTTATTAATTATTTTTCCCTCACAAATTAAATAACTTTGCATTCTACAACAATTTTAGAATAAAATTCTTATTTTACCAAATAGTAGTATTAATATTTAAATCAGAAACTAAAAGATTTTTTTAAAGCTTCATAGTTTGGCCTCCTATTTAAGAAAGAAGATCTATTATTTAATGAATCCTTGTTTATTTCGTTCTTTTTTATTTCTTTTCAATCAAATTCCAGACCATTAATGGCTCTAATTTCTTAACTTATCTTTTTCTAGTCTTCTGGCTTGAAGTCCTTACTTTCAGATTAATCATTATTCTATTTAATTTCTTCGATTTATTTGGAGGGATCTCCGACTCCTGTTATTCTTCACATAGAGATTGGCCCTGATATACCGATGACACCGCAAGCTAGTCTACCACCAGCATTGCCAGTAATTAAAGATTCTTCATTGCCTCCTCTTCCAAGATTGTCCTCCATTGCGTGCACTGCCATAGCTCTTCCAATGATATTATTGGCTGCTCCATAGATCATTATCAAGTCTTCGTTCATGTAAAGTTTTCCAACTAGCACCCACTTCGATGTTACCCAAAATCGCTAACATGATGATTCTCGTCTTTTGGACCAGCGTGAGCTTTCTTCTGTGGGTTGAAGTGCGCTCCAGCTGAAACACAATCATTTGTCAGGTTTCCTGAAAAGCAAATATTAGTAATGCTTATTAGTTTATAGCACGGGAAAGGATAAGATCTAGCCCTTATAATTTTGAAAGAACAGTATCAAATTTATTTTAAAAATTAGCGAAATAAGTACTTACCGAATTGAAGTTCATGGAAACCATTAAGGCCTGGCTTTAAGCCTGTCAGCTATGCAGAAATTCTTACTTTTCCTCCTTCGTCTTGCATGAACTTAACAGTTCCAGAAACTCTAGAGTGATGGTCTTCTTGCATTAAGCAAACTAATATATTTTTAAATCATTTTTTTGCTATTTTTTTCTGACAGAACATTGTTATTTAATGAATAACTATTTTAATATAAACTGGATAGTGAGTAACAGTAGTTTTTCCTTCCATTTACTAAAGCAAACAGTTTGGTTTCAAGTTTGGGTTAAAGTGTTGCCTTACATTAAGTTATTTTAGGTTAGATTTAGATATGATAATTAAAATATATATTTCTAGAAGCAAGTTATAATTCGCTGGATACTATAATTAACAAAAGATTCCTTAGTTATACCTTTTTTATTCTATATTGTGTAAATTTGGAAGAATATTGTTCATTTGATTCTAACAGATTTTTTCAAGAATTAGAAACAACATTCTTGTAAGTAATCTTGAAAATTCCATGAAATAAATAAGCAAATATTAATCATGAATTATTTAAGTATGATGGAGGATTCATTCGGCAATCTCTTTTCTTAACACAAATTAATTATTATTAAAGTTTCCTTCTTCACTCTGTTCATTTAGTTGGCTCTTCAAGAACACCAATAATGTCATCATCTCTGTAAGTATAGTACTCTTGCTCATCAGCTAACTTGAACTTGGCTCCTGAATTGCCTTGGAGGAGCACTGTTTGGCCAACTTTAACAGCATATTTTTATTGAAGTATAATTTATATCAGTTTTTAATAAGATCATAGATTCCTAGCATTTTTTCAAAGCATTCTCTCTGAAGACACCATTTGAGAGAGTTAAACCTGGACCAATCTCAACAACCTCTCCAAAGTATTGTTCTCCTTTTGATGGGTCGGACAAGATAATGCCACCCTTTGATTTTTGTAAGGGCTCAGCCTTTCTAACGAGAGCTCTGTTTGCGAGAACTGCGACTCTTCTGAAATTAAGCATTATTTTGTTTGTGGTTTAAATAATTATTAAGATATTAAAGGGTCAAGCGTTTTTATACTTAAATTAACAGAATTAAAATTAAAGATTAAACGAAATAGTAAAAAAACGGTTTAGAATAAGAATAAGCTATATAAATTAAACTTCAATAAGTCCATTTTTCTGCTGCATTAAAGAGATATGATACTTTTTAAGGTTCTTGATTGGCATTATAAAAAGCTGGCCCAGGTACCTTCTGATTATTTGCTTATGGGAATTATTTGGTAGGTTCTTGAGATATATAACCTCCTTTATTAAATCAACTTCATTATCATTCCCTCCTCTTGGAGTTATATTATATTCAACTTGACCTGGGACTAAATCTCTAGGCCTCCTAGGCATAATCGGTTTACCAAATCTATCTAAATTGTTGTCTGCATATAGTTTTCCTTTGTCTGTGTAGAAATATTTATTGCTGTCGCTAACTTCCTCTTCTTTTACAAATTAAGTCGGTATATTGTACTTTCCAGGGCCTGGTGCTCCTTTATACCGTTTATCTTAAACAGGTGCGTGGGGATCATAAACATTAACTGGAACTATTTTCTTAGGAAGTGGCATTCTAAAAGGGTAAGAGCCGGCATCTTTATCTCTATAAGCCAAATCAAAACCATTTATGTGATCGTAAGAATTTGGTGCTGTTTCATTTACTGCCTATCTTAATCTTCGAGCATCAGTATTTCGGTCGGCTTAGGATTAAAAAACATTCATGCATGAGGGTACATTCCTTTTGATTCGATCTGGTTTATAAGTTCCGACTGCTGGATATTACTGCTTAAAGTATATGTTAACAGTTATGGGTCTCACATAATTCAAGGGGTTCTTTTCATTGAATGGTAGTGTAAAGCCTGCTTTATCATCAATTTTAGGACCTGCCACATGTCTTTCAACAGGCTTAGGATCATACTACCCTGGTCCGACTGTAATAAGCAGATCTATTATTTAACTCATAGCCATTACTTTGAATCTCTAAGTTTTAGACACAAACCCATTCCCAACCCCTTTCGTGCTGTAACTTGCAACTGAAGATTCTCCCATTACAGAGGTATCTGCTGTAGAAATTGAATAAGTGTCTGGGCCAGGATCTTTATTAAATAGTTCTTTCATTTCATATGTCGTATCAAACCTCTTCCCTGTAGCATTGAAAGATTTATTGCTAGTATGATTGAGAGTATGAGAAGCAATAATAAACGATGAATACTGCCCATTTGTTTCTCCACGATTTTAAGTACTTTACCTTCCATAAGTTGGCTTGTTAAAAATTCTATTTGCAGATTTTGATGAAGAAACACCTCGATGTTTATTGATAATAACTCTCTGATTTCTCCCAGGAAAAGCTGGTACACTCGAAACTGCAGTGATAAATTACGAAATTTTCAATCCTTAGATACTTTTAGTAGAATTTTTGCTAATTGATCTTAGAGTTTAATGATTAATTGTGACAATTGGCTGTACAACTGATTGTTAGCCGTTCTGTTATTGATATTGTTTAATTGCTAAGATACTAATGATTTATAGGAGATTTACTCTAGTCATAGTAAAGTTATTACAGTTCATTATTTGTTTATTTTATATTTGGAAAGTTTTAATTGTAAGCTCATTAAGAATTTTGATAATACTAGCAAAAGAATATAATTAAACAGGGAATTACATTAAATTGATGAACTTTTGAATCATATTAGCTATCAATTCTAAAGAGATTAGCAAAGTTAATACTCAAGGAGATCTTCATAAAATAGTTGAATTTCTGATTAAATTAAATTTTAAATCATCCATAAAGTAAATAATGCATACAACTCATTAAAAATAATTTAGGTTTTCTACTAGTCTATGAGTATATTTATAAAGATAAAAATATCAATCCTTAGTTTTTTGTGATGCTCAAAGAATAGTGAGATTTTTATATCAAACTTTCTGAAAATATTTAGAGTTAAACAAAATTTGCATTATTTTGATAATAAAATGAATTCTTATCGTATTACTTTTATTACAATTGCTGTTGAAGTTACATTTATTAATTCTAGCCTGTCTACCCTCTCTTATATGATGAATTGTTTTCAGCCAACCCGTTCATATAGTTATTTTCTTTTATATAGTTATAGATGGGTGAGTGAACTGTTGATATCTACCCATCGATGCCCACTGCCGAGTAATTATTCGAAATCATGTTGTTTTAATGACTCATTCGTAAATTTTGGAATTATGTTAGTGATGAAACTTCAGTACTCATTTTTATTTAATTTATTCTTTTTTTACACTAATACATACATGAAAATGATTTGGTTTAGAGTAAGAGAATACAGACATAATCAGGAGTAAGTATTATCTTCTGAATGTATATTACTTATATATGAAGTTTAGAGGGAAGAATTATTATTTAATATAAACCTTTTTAATTCTGGTACAATAATGACATAAATTAAAAAAACAAATCTATCAATTTAATTTTGAGATTCAAAATAAGATTTTAATTGTAATAAAGAGCTATTCCTTTTTATTGTTTTCAAGGTTTATATATTCTCATAAGGAAATGGAATTGTATCTATTAACTTTGCGATGGCAAGACTCTTAACTTTTTGATTTAGGGCATTGATTTGATTAAAAGAAGAAGAATTCAATTGAGAAACAAAAAAGATTCAAAGAGCTAGAATCTTTACCATCACCTTCTCGTCAGAGTAATACACCTACTTACTTCTTTTTGTTCTTAGATTTTAACCTGCCATTTTTTAGCTTTTTAGATTCCTCTCCAGAAAAACTGACTCAGCTTTTGCTAGAACTGTCCACAGAAGATTAATGATAAACTTTACGAAAAATAGATGATTATAAGAATTTGATTTAGTTTAAATCGAATAGTTATTAGTAGTATAGAAAATTTCAAAGACTGAACAGCTTTATTGGGGGGGGGGAAGTTTCCTGCACTCGAGGAAGTTTCCTGCACGCTTTATTTTATTTATGTAAATTTAATAAATTTGACATAAATTAACAAATTTAATATTTTTATGAACCATTTAATATTAAGACCACATTGCTCATCATTGAAGTAGTTCAAGAAAATATAGTTTAACATTATATAGGTATGGTAAGAAAAAGGTAAATTCAATCATAATTTCAATAACAATTGGATACAATCATTATAATGTTTTAAGAGACAGAACTTGCAAATACCATATAAAAAATGTCAGAGTTTTTGGAATCTGAAGAGAGATATTGAATATTGATTAATAAATTAAAGTATGATAATAAAAATAAAAATAGTCCTGAAGTTTGTTGATGGTTGTTATAAAGATTAATTTGATGAAAAAAATAAAAATCAAAAAATTAAAAAAAGAGTGCAGGAAACTTCCCTAAAATTTTTTTTTATATAATAACCAGTGCAGGAAACTTCCCCCCTTCCGCTTTATTATTCATCCATTATTCTTCATAGATGTCACCATCATTCCTATAATATGTACCTTTCCCTTTCCTTGCCGTAGCTTGTTGAAGTCTTATTTTAAGTCAGTCACCATTCTTACCAGGTACGACCACTAAAATAGTAAAATTTAGAAATGTTTTTTGTAACTCACATTTAATGTTAGTGGCCTGGCATCTTCTGATCAGACATTTTTATTATATCTAATATTGTTAATCAAATTCTTATTATCATCTATTTTTCTTAAAATTTATCAGAATTGATTGCCTCAAGAATCAACAGACTACCTGTTTCACTCAGTCTTCTCGTCAGACACCTTGGCGCTAACCAGTAAGTTACAACTGACTTATACCAACATACGCTTAACCTATTGCTAGATTTGTAATGAATTTAATTTTGGTTTAAAGTCTATGCACAGTCGAGTGAAGTTAATGTAGAGAAATTTGGCAATATATCTTAAGAGGAAGAATCGCCGTAGTTGTTGCACAGTGATTGATGATCAGAGACTTTTTGAAGTTCCCAAGTTGACAGTTGCCGCTCTCAAGGTCACCGAGACCGCTAGAGCCAGAATCATCAAGGCAAGTGGAAAGGTGCTTACTCTTGACCAGCTCGTTCTCATCGCTCCAACTGATAAGGGCTATATGTCCTTATTTTATGACTATTTTCTGGGTCTTTGCACTCTTTTCTTTGCCAATCTAATTAAATATTATAATAGGCACAAATACTTTACTCCTTAGAGGACCCAAGGACAAATAATTCAAGAAGCATTTAGGTCCCGCTTCAGGTGTCCCAAGCTCCCAAGCCAAGCCATACGTCAGAGGAAATGGAAAGAATTTCGAGAAGGGCAGAAGCATCTGAGTACAAAATCAGGTCGCAGCACATACTGCTTTGCAAATCAAAAAATTATGGGTGCACTCAAACCCCACTAATTTCTCAATACGAAAGGATTTCATAAAAATGCTTAAAACATTTTTCAAAACTAATGCTGATACAATTTTGTAGAATGAGAATAGTTAATAATATTATGAATGATAATAACTTAAATTTTGTAATTTAAATTATTAATAAAAAAGGGTTGCAACTTAGGAGGAAACTTAACTTAAGCAATTTTTAATAATGAATTCGTAAGGAAGTGAAAGCTCAAAAGCAAAGAAGAAAAATTCACAATTATTTCAGGGTTAGCATGATATATTAACATAAACAAATTTCATAATTGTTTATAGAGGAATTTGATGAAATAGACATAAATTAAGATAAACTAGGAGGGGATGACTTTGATAACTTGGAAAATGATTTGTATCCTCAAAATAATAACTAGCAGGTCATATCAATTCTAAGCAATCCATCGAATTAAGCTTATGTCCCACAAGTAAACTATTAGCACCAATAAAATCATGTTTAATAAAACTATCCCACTTCCAAACCTGAGTCTCAAACAGAGTTAAATTTAATAAAAGAGTAATTTTTTCTGCAATAAGGTGATAGTAAATATAATATTAATCTTAATCATGAATTTAATTTGTCTTCAAATATGTTAGTTCATCAAATAATTAAAAAAGTAGTTTTCTTAGGTTTCGAACTCTATTCAAATGAATTAAAGCCCTACGCGTGTCCCATATGAACATAGTTATAATTTTTGATTTTTAATATCTGTTTTTTACTATATATCCCTAAAGAATAAAATCCTAATCTATTATTCCATGCTAAAGTATTCAGGTTCATAATTCTTCAAAAATAAAGAAGAAAAGCCAGTTTCGAAAAGTTCATAAATAGAATAACACAAGTACAGTTTACATTTCACTAACTGTCCAAATATGTTTTCATTAAATCGAGATGAAAGTTAATAGTGCCTCACCCTATTGGAGAATCAGAGACTCAGATAAATATAGAGATCTAACCTTAAAATATATTAATTTTTAGTGAGTCAAGGTTTTACTCACTTCTCCTTAATCCCTTTCATGAGTTAATGTTGAAAATGCGAAAATTATTTTTATTAGTAATTACTAAATTAGCAAGTTATATATTCCTGATTTATAATACGAGTAATTAGATTAATAATTGTAATTCATTCAATTTTTCATATTCTTTTAATGTTATAGTAATAACAGTCGGCAATCGATTAATTGGCTTTAAACATTAATAGCTAATAACCCCAATAGTACATGACTAAACTAAATCAAAACTATATGAATGATCCTATCTTATTTCAATAATACTAGTAGCAGCAATAGCAATAGTTTTAACAGTAAATGACAATGAACACTGGAGCCAATTAAGCCTAAGGTTTTGGGTGTGAATATAATGCCAATGGAAGGTTTGTTACAATAGCAAAACACTTTGGTAAACACAATGCAGTAGTAAGCAGCCCCTACTCCCAATGTAGTAGACGTAGAAAGTAAAAAGAGAGAGATTAGAGCCTATAGAAAGGTTCTAAAATAACAAAATTTATCAATGAGCAGTGATGAATTCGAGAGTGATGTCGATGGGAATACAGTTAAAAATGGACAGAGTGGCAAAGACAGCTTGGCGCATAAGAAATCTAGCTCATCATTCGGTTATAAGTTTAGTGAAAAGCAAAACAGAAAAGTGGAGATATATCGAAAAGAAGTGATGGCACTGGGATCAAGAATTCTGATAAGGGGAAAACTTAAGCAGAGCCCAGCGAATATGATGACAGCACAGATGATGAATTTGAAAGTATATTTAATAGTAATTATTAAACTTTTGTCTTAAAATAATGAGAGAAAGTATATGGTTAGATCTAAGTATACCATATTCCCAGAAACTAGCAAGAAAACTGGTTGGCATTGAATTGGCTTAATTTTCATAGTAATCTAGTCAATTATGATTCCCTTCAAAATATCTTTTGGAATAAAAGCTGTTGGATCTTTACTTATCTTTGACACAATAATAGATGTGTTCTTTTTAACTCTGTTTTTTATAAGAAAGGCGTACTTGTGATGAGAAGAATAGAAATCATCATAAACTATTTAAAGACCTGGTTCCTACTTGATCTTTTAGCTAGTTTTCCCTATTCATGGTTCGTTAATTTCGATTTATACATTGAAAATTCGGGCTCGAGCTCCTAGACACCTCAGCTTTTTAGATTGCTTAAGTTTATGAGATTCATTAGAATTCTCAGATAACTAAGAGTGCTTAGATTATAGAGAATATTTAATAGATTAGAGGAAAATGTAGCAAGTGAAACTATGAACATTAAGGGAAGACATATTAATTAAAATTTAATAAAATTTTCAATTTTTTTCTTTGATTATTTATTTTATAGCAATTTTATGAGATAAAAAGTTGTTAATCATATATGTTTTAATATCTTTATAAACATCATTTTTTTACTCAAAAAAAGCATAGTCTACAAAATGAATTCTTTATAAAAATTAATAATTAAGCCTCATAATTACTTAATCAATTTATTGATTTTTAAAGCACAATTATAATAAATTTTCAAAATGTTTTCGTTTTAATCTCTATTAAGTATTAATGATAAATTTTTAAAAATGGTACTAGAAACCCATATTTTTTTAATAAGATAAAAATGGTAAGAAAGTATCTAGTGAGAAGTAAAAAGAGCAATACTAGTTTAAAATCAATATTTTTTCAAGGATCATTTTCCCATTATATTGTTATAAAATTCATTAAGCTAATTATAGTAATTACTTTCATTGCACATTGGATAGCTTGCTTCTTTTATGTTGTAGGCGAGAGGGAACTACCTGATTATCAAGACTGTTGGTTAGTGACATCTGGAATTCTAGTATGCACCTATTAGTACGAAATATATTTTCAGTTAGTATTGGGCATTCACTACTGTGACCACAGTTACTTATTGAGATATACAACCCAATGCACCTAAAGAACGTGCACTAACTCTTATTACTATGATGATATCTTGTGTGGCCTATGCTTACACTATTGGTTCAATCGGAAGTTTAGTGACGAAGCATAATATGTATGCTTAACAGTACAAAGAGAAAATGACTTATGTCAATCAGTTCCTCATTAGAAAAGAGATACCAAAGGAGTTCAGATTGAAGATTCGTGGATATCTTGAGTGCATCCTAAATTCGAAGAAAACTGTTAAATTTGATTAGGAAGAAGTACTGGCTGTGCTCATTAAAAATTTAGAGATCAAAATGAGAGCTTAATTGAATGGTAAACTCCTAAAGAATATCAAAGTGTTTAAAAATTTGATATTGATTTCCTTAGTGACATTACTAAGAAATTTGAAAGTAGACTTTCGCTATGGATGATAATATAGTTCAGGTATTTTTTTTCCTAATTTTTCAATTATTATTATAGGAGAAAGAGCCAGGTGGAACCATGTACTTTATAGTAACAGGACTAGTTACAATTATTCACAGAAAAACTCAAACTTATATAAGAGATTTAAAGCAAGATTAGTACTTCGGAAAGATTGGCTTTTTCTAAGAGAAGAAGAGATAAGCAACTGTAAAATCAAAAGATTTTACTGAAGTTTTGGAATTAACTTATGAAAATTTCTTTACAGTAGCCTTACAATATCCAGATGCTTAGGTAATTGTCTATTTCCGAATTCCTTATAAAATGCTTATGTTTTTCTTTTAGAAAATGTTAAATATCATCAAGAACTAAGTAAATATAAGTAATTACAAGTATCTAAAAATTACTTGCTATGTTTGTGATTCAAGTGACCACATATCAGTTGATTGTCCTCAATTTAAGTCCACTTTCGAGGGCAACATTAAAACTTACTTCGAAAAGACTAGAAACTAATAATGTAAGATACTTTTTATTTTTCCAATCGATTGTTATTTTAGAGAAAAAGCTTTCTGATAGCAGATTATCGATTGCAGGAAGCCGAAAATCGATGAGAAATAGTGGCAGTATCCTAAATATACAATCAATCAATAGTCTAAGAGATTAGGAGAAGCTTAGAGGCACTTTAAAGAATGAAAAATATAAGCCTTAAAGTTAGGGTAGTAGTGGGAAGTTAGTCTAACTAAACAGCAGTATAAATTGACTTCATATTATCCTGGCTTATAATAATGTAAATAATCATTATTAAGAATTTAAAGTTGTGCAATTAAATATAATGAAACTAACTATGATAAATATAAAAAGTTAACTATTTTAATTCTTATTCCAAAATTCAAATATCACATATCTAACTTAATTAAGGTGGTCTATTTACACAAAAACACAAGATATGAAAGATATATAAAATTTTTTTCTCATTTCATTCATATCTATTTTTCTTCTGTAAATTATTTCTGATCATGAAATTCTAATTATAGTCATTCCCTTGAGTTCTCTCGCTTTAAAAGTTATGGAGGGGTCAAATTGTGATTTAATTAATCAATTTAAATTTATCATATTTTTTTAAAGTAAAATTGAAGTGATGAGATAACGAACTCTGTGACGAGATGCTAATTTACCCAATTTACATTTCTTGTAAACTCCCGAAAATAATGAATCTGGTAAATAAGACCTCGCTGAGCACGAATACAAAATCAGAAATGAAAGATATTAAAAATACGCAAAGTTAAAGCAGTTCAAAGTTTAATTTTGGGATTCGATGTATATGTATGTTAATCATTTAATTTTAAGGTTTTTATCGGTTGAGGGTCACGTAAATTTATGAGTTGACCTGGAAATAAGCAAATCCATTAAATTTTGGCTCCTGATCAAGAGTGTAACACCAGAACACAAGATATAGGGGCATTTGCAATTGAAGAATATATTTTTACTTCCAAATTGTTATTAACTGCTTTATTATTTCTCTTCAGGCTTTTACTTTGGTTGCTCATCTACTGCTGGCTTTGGACCACCAAATGACCTCTTGGTATTTTAGATCTTACTCTAAAATCTAAGTCATAAATAAAGTTTGTTCTTATCACTTTCATAGATTAATCATGAAAAAATTCAAGACATTTAAAACATACGAAATTAACTAAAGTTGATAGTTGTTTTCATCCTCAAAAGAATCGCTATCATTTTAGATGCCATTAATCTAAAACAAAATCATTTCTCTAAATAAATGATGTCTTACATTGAAGAATCTCTGATGTGGATTGAGGGAAGTATAGAATTCGCTGCCATTTTTCAGAATACCATTACCATTGCTGTTTATCATGCCTTTTTACAATAAAATATTGTCATTAGAGCCTTTTCTAGTTTTATCATCAGTGCTAACTTCACTACCATATTCGTTTGATAATGTGTTAGATGATTTAGCTAATTATCTGTCATAATTCTATGCTTAAAATCCTCTATTGTTTGGGGATGAAGATGAATTTGTTGGCTTGTTTGTTGGAACTTGCAAGTCTTTTTGCATATACTAAATATTAATAATTTTTAAGTTAATTGGAATTTACTTACCTTTATTTTCATGATCTTGGAGGAGACTTGAGGCTGCTGTTTAGCTTAAGCGGAAGGAGTTTGTTACATGTTATTTGTGAATCTATTAGTATTCATGTTTTATATCAAATATAATTAAAATTTATACGATATATTTTCTCAATTACTTATGATTGATAGGTTTGAAAAAAATTCATAAGTTTGTTAAAAAATTGAAAATATACTTATCACTTTTCATTATTCTTACTTTATATTTTTGTTAATACCATTATTCTTAGTGCTGTTGTTTAGTATAAGCAAATTATTATATTTATTTGGGGTTTATAATCTGCAAACTTTGAAAATATTAATTAACAATAAAATCTAATTTAATTAATCGTAATAATTAGAATAATTTGAGTCCTTATTTTTGTTACTCTTTATATTATCAATATGATTAATACTTAATTAAGAAGTCTCAAAAAAGTTATCTTAAGATTTGGATGACTTAAGTTTATGTAGATTGCTCTATTATCTGCTCATTTTAGCAAGAATTTAATGATTATTGGCAAGCTTCTATTATTTTTACTGAGAATATTGGCTGAAATTCAAAGTCAGAGAGTTGTCACAACTGTTGATTTTAGGTGATTTTAAGATTTTAGAGTTAGATCCACTTTGAGAATAGGAAGCTTGAGTGGTAGGAGATATTAATATTCATTCCTTCACTTGTACTGTTTTCAAGTAAGATTTCTTAGTTAAGCCCATCGATGATGAGGGAGGAGATTAAAATTTAATTTAAGCAGCTGGACTGTTAAAATCTTATTACAGTTGAATCGAGGATCTTGGTTGCGACTTTAAAGGGGTGCTATTGGGGTGCCAGCAATCCAACTTACTTTTAACTTTTGTGTATTTACCTTTCAATTTGTTAAAGTATATCTGCTCTGAGCTTTTTTCTCTTCCTGGTGTTTAAACTGAGTTGTTTTTTAGAAAGTCTGCATCACTAATCTTGATAATTTTTCATGATATTGCTTAATGGATTGTTCTCTACACTCATCAAAGATGTTGAAATTTAGTAGTAGTAGTAAATAACTGTAGGTAAATTAAAAACAAATACTAATAAAACGCATTGAGTAATTTAGATAGCAGTTCCTGAATTATAATGTCCTGATGAGAGATGTCTCTCCTCGCGGTTCTCCGCTTTTCAGTCCTGATCTTTAGCCTCCGCTTTCTCGGTCTGTTGCTTGGTCTCTCTTCTCCCCTCATCTTCAATGTTCTTTTTTTACTACACTTTTACATCGAAGTCGTTCCTGTCCCATTCGAATTCCGCTTAAGGTCTAGTCTTTTAAAGCCCATTTGTTTGTTTAGCGGAACTTTGAAATGATCTTCGTTCCTGATGCCCAAGCCTCTTGGTCTTTGCTTCTATCTCTGTGGCTATGTCTCACCTCCTGAACCTTCTTCCAGAATTGTTTCTTCTCCTCTCTCTTGGTCCAATGGCTTGTGCTTTCTCTCTTGTGTGAATTACCATTCCAGTCTCTTCAACTGAATTTTGATTCCTCCATCTTGTTCTTGTTATTTTAGTTCTCTCTTTTTAATTAATTTAATTATTTGTATTATAATTCTCAGATTTTACTTTCTCAATTACTCAAGGTTCTATTATATTTTGGATATTCATTTCCATGAAATCATTTCATTTTATTCTCATCAAATTCTACATCTTTTTTCTTGACATAAATCACCCTAAAATGTTTTTTTATTGGTTAGTAATATTCGTGCGCTTCTAATTATCTTATTCTATTGTCTAACCAGACCATGTTCATGATAATTTCTATTTAGGTGCTGCTCTACATGTCAATAATTCTGTTTTCCCTAATCTGTTTTGAAAACCTTGTAGGATCACCAGCTGCATTATCAGGTTGCAGCTTATTAAGTGATTATTTTATACTAATACTTTGTGTACATTACAGTAGTGGCACATGCCGTAAGCTGCGATTGTTCTGCCCTAACTGATGGCCATCATCGTGTCCATTACATTCTTAGTCAAAATTAGTTTTTTTCTCCCTTTCATGACTTCCCCTTTTTATTTGAGTATCTCTGGGGATTTTTTTATTTTTGCGAATTCTGTGAGGTCCGCTTTTATCTTTTTCATGTTCTTCTGAACTAGCTCGGATTATTTCATTCATGTTTGTGTCTTTTGGGTAACATTCCTTAATATTTTGTTTGGAATATCCCTGGATGTCTTAAATGCAATCCTTTTGAGTTGGAGTTCCATTTTTTCAATTTCGCTGATCTTCACTTATTGAGCTGCCACTAGTGGAGTATATTTATAGATTAGTAAAGATCTTATTTGTGCTACCATTATAGTATCTCCTACAGTTGGATTGCTTGATTTTGTCAGCTTTTGATAGAACTCAGTTTTTTGTTTTATCTCGTTCCAAGTGTTTTTCAATAATTATTGAGTGTTTAGACAGATGTTCATTCCTAGGTATTTCGCTTCCTGGACTTTGCAAATTCCTTCAATTTGTATGATTTTTTGCAAACTTCTTCGCATCACTTAGAAATACTGTCTTCTTCCTGTTTAGTTTTAAATTGTGGGATATTTTCAATCCCCTAAAACATTCTAGCACTCTCTTGAATTGTTCAGGATCATTGATATTAATTAGAATATCATCAGCAAAAGCAATTAATTTGCCTTATTTAATCAATGACATTAGTTCTGGTTGATAATAGAGAGCGTCCTATAGGTAGATATTAAATAACATAGGTGACAGTCTACTACCTTAAGCTACTCCTTATTGTGTTTAAATCTCCGCACCCTCAAATTTTATTTTGTTGTTCTGATATAGAGCTTCTATTAACTTTACCGGCATCGCGTCACCCTCGTTAACTGCTCTTCTCCTCAGGATTTCTATCATCTTGTCTTTCCAGACTGAGTCATATGCTTTTTGAAAGTCTACTAGTAAGTATTGCTTCTCTTTTGTTACTCTTCCTTCTTGAAGTCTTTATGTGCTCCAGAAGTCTCATTAAGTTAATGTGGGTGCTTTTGTTTTCTTTAAAGCCATTTTGATAATTTCCTGTTTTCAGTAACTCGCTCTTGTTATCCTAGATCTTGTTTATGATGACTTTTTCAACGATTTTACTCAAGTGCGAGTTAATTACTATTGGTCTAGTATTCGGTACCTCCGGGTACAAATCACCTTAGCTTTTACTCAGTAAGGTCAATCTGCCTTCTTTGATGTATTGTGGAATAGTTGCTGCGTTTAATTATTCTGCAATTTTCTAGCAAACTGTTTGTAAAATCTTTTCTGATTTTAGTAGGATTTTCCCATCAACACCATCTGGACCTATAGCTTTGTTAAAGTTGCATTTTTTAATACTTTTTTCAACGTCATGCTCGTTGCCAAACTTCTCCTACTCTTGTTCATTAGTCATAGTTATATCAGCTTTTTGCCCTAATTATGAGTTTCCATTCCTGTTATCTTTGAATAGAATGTTGTAAAATTCTAAAATGTGTCTTTTTGAGGATTCTCCCATTTCTATACTCTCCTCATTTATCGTGATTCCCCTTATTGGTTAGTATTATTTTTTACTCTTAGTCAATCTTTTTACTTGATAAAAGAAGCCTTTCAGGTCATTTCTATCAAGGCAATGTTCCAGGTCCCTAATCGCTTCTTTCCATTGTAGCTTTGTGTCTCAAAATGAATTTTGAATGCTGTTTGATTTATCTTTGATAGCCCATTATGGTGGCTACTGGTACCAGTTTTACTTTTGAAGTGTCTTTCTAATTTTTCTTCGAAACAATTTTGAATTGGTTAGTCAAGCTCCTTTAGTGTTAATTCTCTCCCTTCCTCTATGAAAGACTTCCAACATTATTTGCTTATATCGGCTATCCCCAGGTTGTTTTCCCTATCTGATAATTTCAAATCATTTTCTTGAAATTTTATTTTTAGTCTCACCTGCAATAGTTTGTGGTCTGTTAGTCTTAGTTGGCTTGTTTCCCAACTGCTCGTCTCAACGTTTGAAAATATTTAATCTAATTGGTTTCCCCTTGTATGAGTTTCTACTCCTTGTGGTATAGATTCCTTTAACCCTTCTTTGTTGAGTCTCTTACTTAAATCTTTTAGGTGGAAGTTGAAGTCGCCCATTACTATTATTCTCTACTTATTGCATTTCTACTTTAATGATTTAATCATGTATATGAGTCTGTTTTAAGTTTCTTTCACCTCTTCGTTCCTATATGGTGGAATGTACACAGTAAATATGTGAAGCGGGAACCCTCCTACATTAAATATTGTCCATGCTATGTACTACCTCAGTGTTTTAATTGTCTACATTCGGAAGATACCATTGTTAAGCACCAGAACTCCTCCATTTCTAGCTAGTTGAGTCTGTGCTATGTTTTTACTGTTTAATCCTATAATTCTCTGTAATCTCGTTTGCACAAGCCCGATAAAGTCTGGGCGTTTTCCTTCTATTTCCCTCAGGAGTTTATCTTATTTTAATTTTGAATTCAGTCCTCTGACATTTTATAGGCAAATGTTTAGCTCAAAAGATTTTGCTGTCAATTGTCTCTTGTTATTTATAGTTTCTTCTCTTCTCTTTGTTCTTTGACTTTCCGCGAATCTTTCTGTTCTTCTAACCCATCCTTCAGCTTCTCTTTGAGGTTGGTAAAAATGAAACTGTCGGCCATTGTCCTATCAGATGCTGAATTTGTTCAAAGTTTTAATGTTTTAATGTTTGACCAAATTCTATAGGTTGTCTTCTTGCTAAACTTCTGACATTTTTTAAAAAATATTCAAAATAGTCTTTCAACGTGCTTTGGCTATTTGACTTGGATGGTCTCTTTTGTCTCTTCCTTTGGCATGTACACAGGTAGTTTTCTCCTTTCGTTCCCATTATATTTTCCCTCCTCCATCTTGACCCCGCGTTTTCTCTTTTTAATTAATTTAATTATTTGTATTGATGTTGAAATTTACTTTGTTAAAAGTGTCATAACTTCACTGTCTAAATTTATTTAACCACTCTTAACTAAATGCCCTATTTTCTCAAGAGTTTTAGTAGAATTTTTCATATGAAAGTTTATCTTAACTTAGCTCTAAGGTGACATTGTTTTAGGATTTTGAAATGCTTACTAACTTTTAATAATAATTGAATCGTTCTATGATTATTTACTTTGATGTATTGCCATCAGACTATTTCTACTTGAAGCGTTATTTTCAATTAGATTAGCATTTAATTCTTAGCTTCTCATATAGTTATTCTATAGAAATGAGAATGATTTCTACATTGGTTTATTAGATTATTGAATTCTTGACTCAGGACTTTAAACTTCAAAACTTCTCTCTTTTATATCCCTCTTTCTCTTGAACTGCTTCTCTCCAACTTTGTTTTCTTGAATTTTTCCATTTTTTATTCATATATTTCTTGAAAACTTATCACTATTTTCTCTATGTTTCTATCTACGATAACAGGATTTTATATTTGCTACTTTCATTCTATATTTTTAATATTCTCATTAATTTCCTGTTCGATTTATTATTAAGGAGAATCTTGAATCATTTAATAGCTGTTCAGAGAATTATATAATGATTCCCTAAATGTTACTTTATTCTTAGATTTTTCTTTGATAAAACCCTAAGAGTAAATTATGAAAAATAAATAAATATAGTATTTTTATTATTATAAGAGATTTGGTAACTTTATGATTAATTAACATAATGCATTATATGTCTATAGGGGTGTCTTCACAAAACATAAAGCTACCAAATTTTAAAGTCTGATTTGATTAAATTTTATTTGTACTTATCTCCTTAAATTATAATAATTTTGCCTTCGGTTCTAACATTGGATACTGACCCCCGATAACAGAGTGTTTCCAACCATCATCAACTTCCTCTCACCATCGCAAGTCGAGCTCAACCCATAGGTGCTGCTGCCCAACCTTCGCGCCCTCCTCGGGCCATCACTATTCTGGAACCAGGCATTTTCGAGATAAGACTACGATTTCTACTTGGCAACATAAACGTTGGCATGAGATCTGAGACAGAGACTTTGGACCTCGCTTCAACAATATTTGGCGACAACATTTCTACTCACTATAAGGAGATGGTGGACTCAATAGTTCAGCTACACACGTCAATCCGCAAACTAAAATTTGTGGAAGATGGTGCCAATTAGAATAAGAGGACAGCGATGAGACTATGGAGGCTACTTACTGAAAAGAGTTGAAAAAGAATACAGATGGAGACGCCCTCAAGGCAAGAGGTGGGGGCCCTTTACAATACATCATGACAAAGACTTTAAAGGCGATGGAAGAAAACACAATAGATGCTACATTTAGACTTCCTTTAGACAACTAACTGGAGATGATACCCTCAGCAGGCCCCGGAAGAGGATGTGCAGATCCTTTACCAAGGTACTCATCATCATTTGGAGACATGAAACAATGAGATTTATCCATCATGCTCTAACGACAACTGACAGTTAAAAAAAAGATATCTAAACTAGCAAATGACTTGAGAGGTGATAAGAACCTGTAGCATAAGGCACAGTGGGAACACCAAACTAACAATATAATCCAAAAGAATGTTGTAATTTCACTTTAATATTACTAATTATGCGATATAGGTAAGAAACATAATTTTTGATCTAAAAAAATGAGAGGAATCATATCTTCAAGAGAGACGTTAAAGGTAAGTAACACCGTATTATAAATTTCCATGTTTTAATTTTATAACAATTATTTTGGTGCAATAATTAAATGAGTAGACTGAAGTTATTGATAGATACTGAGGACAGAATGTATGAACAGGAGTTCAAAGCTAATCTTGAAACTCAATTCAAGTTAGTGATGAAAGCGGAGCCAATGCTGAACACAACGAATAGAAGTCTCAAGTTAACAATGAGGTATTAAAAGCAGCAAAAAATAAAGGATGTTGAGACTCTCTGGGAAAATGGAAAGGATGTTATAGTTAAGACCATGACTGCAGGATTACCAGCTTTGCATCATAATTACAAGTCTTTTCAGCCTGAGGATTTAGCGAAAAGCTTTTAGTTCCAGAGTAAACTACCAGGAGAAATCTCTACGCATGCAGACGAAATCGAAACCACTTAATAAACGAGATCTAGGAGGGCCATCTTTATCTTGAAACTGTCACCCAATCAACAGCCAGCTGGCACACACTGCCACTTGTTGATGAACAACGCCTCCTACCACCACAGCAGCGACACCAATCAAAACCCCAAAACCCCTTAGTGAGGTTTATAAGTGCTTTGATTTGTAGGGTATAGTTGGGGTCTTATTGGGGTTAGTAGAGAAATTAGGCCAATTTGCAATATGAGAAATAGAAATTAGCGAAGTTTAGGGTCTATTTATGATGATAAATATTTAGATTTACTGCTTCAGCTTAGGTATGGTACTTGTATTAATATAGATTTAGTCAAACCAGTATTGAATTATGCAGCTATTGCAAAGCTCTTACACAAGAGTGCCTCTACTGTTAGGTATCACTGCATGTTAGCTGTTTAGCATTTTAATTCTGGTACTTGAAAGCATCCTGCTAGAAAATAAAAGTTCTCACAGCATCATATTTACTACCTCTGTGACTCTAAGACTTTAAAGTATTGGGCACACTTTCCTCTAGACTAGCGAGCTGTAATGTTCATCGCAAGTTTCCTGATATGCGCATCTCTCCTTAGACTATAGCCAACATTTATAGAAGAAATGGTATTACTTTCAAGACTGTCAACAGAGTGAAGAGAGTGATTGATTTTACAGTTCCATTTTATAGAATAATTTAAACTATATATATGATTAAATGCAGAGAGCTATTGATAATAACATCAAGTTCCTACATGCAGATGAAGCTGTGTTTACTTTCAACACTTTTATTAATAAGTCTTGGTATAAGAAGTATGATAATATAGAAGTTTATGACTAAAAAGTGAAGGTAGTTACCCATGCAATTTTAGCTGGTATAAGTGAAGATTCAGGCTTAGAGAGTTATGTGATTCACCCTCGCTCTATTAAGCGAGAGTAGTATATAGAGTTCCTACATAAGCTCAGAGAGAAGTATAGCAACCAAGAGATCATCCTGTTTGTTGATAACCTTTCAGTTCATAAGACTAAGGTGTCTAAGAAAGCTTATGAAGACCTAAACTTAACTCCTGTTTATAACGTTCCTTATAGTCCTTAATTTAATGGAATAGAATTCTACTGGAGTTAAATCAAGACTCACTACAAGAAGCTGCTGCTGTATCTTATGCATGACTTGCCTATCGATACAGTAGACTTGATTCAAAGCAGCTGTAGAGAGTAAGCGTGGATAAGACAACAGTTTGTGCGAGAGAAGGAAGAATGAATGTTTATAAATAAGTTTTAGATTTAAACGAATGAATATATTCACATATTAAATTGGCCCATAAAGGGGTTTGGCTTCTCTTTCTTCTCCTCTTCTTAAGGCTTGCTTGGACCCATATTTCTTCTCTTTGTGCCAGCTCCTGCATCTATGTTCATTTCTTCTAGCTTTTAGACATCTTTATAAAGTCTTTTGCTCACTTCATAAATAGTCTATGACTTTCTCTCTCTGTGAACCTTCGCATGCTCTTTCATTAGGAATATACCAGTTCGAGGTTTCCCTACAAAGTTATGAATCAAAGCTTACTAGAGAGGAATGGGTGTTTCTTAAGCTCAGCGAGCCAGGTCTCGCTTATTAGTATGCCTTGCTTTTTTTTATCTTCAGGAGAAATAGAGTAGCGTTTTTTGTGAGCTTCTTCAATGATTTCTTTGAGATTACTCTCTCTTAAAGTGCCAAGAACTCCAAAGAAGAAGCTCCTTTCTGGAAGCTTGTTAGAGAGTTGTTTCTTGGTAGGAGGATAAACTACCAACTCTTCTTCTTTCATCGCATCCTCGTAGAGATTAGTGACTGAAATGTCTGGGTAGTTTGGTATATCTATCAACTTTATTTCACTGTTTTTGAAGGCTTTCTTCTCATCGCAGAGTATAGCTTTTAAGAATGAAATTTTGGTACCTTCCATCGTTGGAAGGAATAAACCACTATAGTATATGATTCAGTTTATGTCACATGCTTACCATGCTAAGTGAGGTATCGATAGAGATCTTCCTTGCTTCTAAATCTTGAGATCATTTCTTAAGCTTCAACCCTCTTCATTGCAGTATTTATAGATTCCATCCTTGTTCCTTCTCTTGTTATTGAATTTCAAATTTTAATATATAGAGTTCTGGATCCTAGTGTTAAAGATCTTAGTATTAAATATGGGCATCTTATAGGAGGTCAACCTGGTAAGGATACGTGGAGAAAGCTGGCAGAAGCTGTAACAAACTTCAGAGATGGAGCTCCATTTTTATCAATTTAGTTTCATTGAATTAGTACTAAATTTGTTTAAATTTGATTAGTACCGGTACTAAATTCGTTTAATTTTAATTGGTACCAATTTAATAGTACCAAAACTTAATTAGTACCTAGTTTTAAACTAATGAGGTTTTAATGGAAAAGTTCCAAAATGGTTCAAAACCTAATTGGTACCAGTACCTACCTGAATTTATTCTCAGTTGGTACCAAAATTAAAAATATTAAGCATAAAATTAGAAAATTTATAGTTATAAACTAAGTATAAATATGATGTCTAACCTAAGAATCAACCATTGTTGTTGCAGTGCCAGCTCCTATACAAAGTTAGTATAGCCAGTGAGGTTTTTACTTATTAATAATAGAAATTTAAATTTGAATTTAATCATGGCGGCTAACTTAAATCGTAAGGCAGTTTCTCTTGGAACAGGTTAATCATTGCTCAACTTTGGCTCCTCCAAGTAACCAGAAGTAATTTATATTGAAAAGGAGGTAGAGCTAAGAGCTCTAGAGTTTGACTCTGAGGTCTTTAAAATTTAAGTTTAATACAAGAAGTAGAGTGCTGAGATGGGAGTTTAAACATAAGTTGAATTGGTTGAGGAAGATAAGGAACAGCAACCAATAGAAAAAATTAAAACATTTTAATGTGAAGACTGCTAAAATTTTTTCTCAACTGAGTCTAGCTTGAAGAGACACATCAAAGAGGTACACTCTGGTAGAGCTAAGATCTACTTCAAGCATGATAAAGTAGATGGTAGATATTAATGCACTCCCTGCATGAAGTCTTATACTCACTCAGCTAAAGTAAAGAGACATATGCAAAAGCATCATCTAAGCGAATTCCTGATTAAAGATGAGGAAACTTAAAAGCTTGTACCTGCTAAAAGAAAAAATAACTCTCTTGATTCACAAATAGAGCAGTAGGAGAGACTTAAGAGATAGAAGCGGTTTGAGTCAATGAACCAACCAGCAAATGGTATGTATATTGCTTGCTTATAAGAGAGGGCAATGTATATACCTGCATTAAATGCAGTCGACATCAGCAGCTGTATTGAAAACTATTTGAATATTGACGTACCTAACAAGGTAAAACTTATAGTTGTTGATGAATTCGCTTACAAGGTATATCCATTCAAGTATCTCATTAAGAAGGAGTAATATTAAAATGAGTTTGCAAATGAATACATAGTACTGAGAGAGGCTTAGAAAAGATAATGCAAGAACTTAGCTAAGCTCGACGGAGTTATACTTGGTCATGGTTTTATTGCTTTGAGACTCAAGAAGTTTGAAATGACTCTAAGAGAGTATCTCTACCATAATAGATATCCTGATGATTTGAATGAGATACTCACAGATATGCCTAAGGGTGTGAAAGAGCTCCATGATCTAGGGTATGTTCATAGAGATTTGAAGCCAGAAAATGTAATGCTAAATCTCTGCCCTTTAGAAGTAGTAGTCATAGATTTCAACAGAGCAATAAGCCAAGAGATAGTGACTTTAGCTAAGGTTTTAGGCACTCCAGGATACTTCCCTATAAGAGAGAAATGGACAAATGGCTCTGTGTAATGGGATTTTTGGGCTGTAGCTGCAATTATCTTAGAGTGCGATGTGGAAAGTATGTCATACTTGGAACAAAACATGAGAAATAATCAATAAGTTTGGCTGCTAAACATATTAAGCAAGATGAAATATGCAATGAAATTAAGAAGATAGTTGAGATGGTCATCGTAAAAGCTCCAGCATATCCAAGATAATCATTAGATGATATACTAGAACAACACAGACTGCTAAATTCAAGAGGTATCACAAAGTTAAGCAGATAAAATTTGTTTGAATTAAGTACAGTAATACTCATTAAATATTCATTAAATTCATAAAAAACCTGCGTTTTCTCTACTAACCCCAATAAGACCCCAACTATACCCTACAAATCAAAGCACTTATAAACCTCACTAAGGGGTTTTGGGGTTTTGAATGGCGTCCTGAAACAGCTAAACATCCCCATCCTGTTTCTGGGCCCCTACAAGTACGATATAGCTCCAGTAGAAAAGGCATTCAGGTTCATTAAGTGCAGCGACCTCAATCCCATGCTACTGCCAGTCTCCACGAAGTAAGCATTCCTCCCTTAAATAGTTGCAGGAAGCAGCTGCGGAGCTATGCACAAGCCCTGACCATGCAGCTCTAACATCTGGACATGCGGTGACACACTGGTGCGTTCGCATGCTCTTTGGTTGATGCCATGAAGCACCTGAGCCTGCAGAAAGTATGATTCTGTAACTGATTCTGATTTTGGCCAACCCTCCAAGTGCTCACGAATCACCCATACTTCACTCAACTGCCAATCAATTCCATTTAGTATTTCGCGTTTATCTCGGTCAGGTAAATACTTCTCTGTGTCGGTGACTAGAAGCTTATGCGTCTTTAAGGGGCTCTCGAATGACCGTACTTTCAAGTTCTCAATAGCGTATTTAACCACCAATTCGCCTCCAACATTGATTCTGTAAGTTAGTCAAGCTTTTAGTATCAAAATTATTAATAAGTCAATTAAAACCTAATTCCCAATATTTAAAAATTAGGACGCCCTATTAAAATTATAATTTTATTAAATATTAAAACTTTGAAAATATTTATGGAGTCCATTTCAGGATAAAGCAATGGCGCTCAACAACAGAAGCAGCAGCAAGCACCATTGGTCAAGGGAGAGGCCTACAGAGTGAAAGACATCCTCGACGCCAAGGCCATCATGAACGCCATCAACACCAAGGTTATCTATGAAAACGACCCTCGAGGAAAGGCTGTGTGGGTGGAGCACTCGAAACTGATGTAGGCGAGTGACCGAACCAGAGTCGAGATATTTATCAGTAAAAAGATGCCAGAGCTCCACGACCACCCCTACTGGAACATCTATGCTGGGACACGCTCAGATCGAAACATGGAGGAAGGGACCAGTTCAAGCGATGACGAGGACTCGGACAGCAGCTCGCTAGATTCTCAAGAGCTTAGTGACAATGGAAACTCTCAGAAGGTGGCAGGGCACCAACAAAAAGAGGAAATCAAGTGACAGAAGGAGGATGAGAGCATGAGTGAAGAAGAGTAAGAGCAGCGGGAACATGGCTAAAATCATAATGATGATGAGAATGAGACTCTAATTCTGCTCGACTCTTTTGATGAGTACCAAATAGACGACTGCAATGCTCGAGATATGAATATATTTATATTAAACAATTTTAATTATTATTGATTAATTTAACATTCCAAAATTCGCTCAAATTTTACTCAAGGGGTTTTATCTCCCAATTTATCATAATCTATATTCTTTGGTTATTTAGTAAAAGTAATTTGATTTTCTTTTTTTACTTTTGAGGTATTCTTGTGGATTTAATTGTCTATAGAATTATACATTTTATTTTGATTTTTGTCTCTGCTTATGAATTTATTATTTGGACTCATTTTAAAGTAGCTGGTTTGATCTTCTTGTTAAGATTAAAACTTATTTTATCTAGAATTTATTTGAAATTTAAAACCATGAATTCTTATTAAGATTAGTTTGCAGCTACTAGTTCATCTCAGAGAAAAGATGACTCTTAATGCGATCGATTTAAATTTGCAGAGGCACTGTTCATAGATTATTGACGAAGTCTTGTCCTTATGAATTCTCTCTTTCTTTCACGGATATTATCACTTATCTTACTTGCCCTGTACCAATCATACAATAATATATTTTAACATAGACATTGGGCATATTTCTAGTGTTTTAAAAATGACTATAACTCTTATATTAAATTTTAAATGCGGCACCTTAATCAACTCATTTAAAGTATTGACAAACAACTCATTCTTTTTAATTACACATCAATCTTCTTCACAGTAAAGCTTTCATTTGCATTTTTTGATTCATTTCTAGCAATATTTAATTCTTTCTATACGTTTTACACTTTTGAGATTAAAGTTCAAAGTCTTCGTCCAGTTAGTAATTTTCTTATTTTTAAGCACTAGTTTTCGTACAGTCTCTATTCGATTTTTTGTTAAATATTGATTATCTAGGGCTTATTAGTCTTATAAGAATAGTGAGGAATATGGAGAATCATTTGATTTTAAACTACTTTTCAAGATTGAATTATTAAAAAGGTTTTATTAGAATTTGTTTAACAAAAATAAAGATAAAATAAATTATGGCTTAATTAAGGTTTTTGAGTTGGTAGTGGTAAATTTTCAACTAGAGGTTGCTCTTCATTAATTGAGGAAGCTATTGATTTATGAGAGCTTGTTGATAGAGGTGCATCGAACATTAAATATTTTATAAGCTGAATTAAATTAAAATATCTAGATTTATGTGTTAATAATAATCAAAACCCCATTTGGTAAATGCTAATCAAAATCTAGTTAGTGTTAGAATTTTTAATTAAAAAATGAGATAAATTTAAGTGCAAAAGTACTTTATAAATTAAGTTTAAAATAATTTCAAGATTGAATTTACCATGAATCTAAAAAGTTTTATTAATTTCCTATGCAACACAAAATAACTAACTAACTAATGCTAGAAAGTTACAAAATTATTTTGGCGTGATATCATTAAATTTCTATTAACTTACTATTTCTCTATCATTTGGATGAGAAGGTACATTTTCTAAAAGATATTCTCTGGGCAGCTATTTACAACTAGCGTATTAACTTCCTTAATTTAGAGATTATTGATTTTTATTTAAATATTTTAAGAAATTGTCTTAGTTTTAAAATGCACCCTCATTTACCGAATTCATGGTGTTATAATTTACATTATCCAGACAATTTAAGTCTATTTAGATATTTGTGCATAACGATAAATCCTTATTTTGCACATGATTCTATACAGTATTGTAATTACTTAATTTTGCTTTGTTCATGTGATTATAAATATCTTTATTTGAGGTGTTTTGCTAAGAATAAAAATCTTTGCCCTATCTTTTAAATGTTTAAGAAATAACTTATTTTTCACTTTTATCTCTCAAGGGTGATCGTTCA
The DNA here is from genome assembly GCA_000711775.1 of Oxytricha trifallax. NCBI lineage: Eukaryota > Ciliophora > Spirotrichea > Sporadotrichida > Oxytrichidae > Oxytricha > Oxytricha trifallax. Next base: position 26,044 of record ARYC01001457.1, on the reverse strand, counting down.
CTATGCAAATTAAGAACAGTCTTATTCGAATTTAAGTTTTGATTTTGTATTTAAATTGAGGACAAGCTTGAGTTTTAATTGTGAGAATACATTGAGTGGAATAATTGATCTATTTTAGCTTCGAACTGAAATTCTTAATACTATAAAATTACTTAGATTTGCTGGTACTTCTAAGATTTTCTAAGAAATTCACGCTTCTTATTTTCTCCTCTTAGTTAGTAATTGAGATAGTTTACTAGTGTATTCCCTACCTTGATAAATCCTTGATTGATATCAAATTCTCGCAACTGAGAGTATGCTAAGGAGATAAAACTCTTACTTTCTTTCGTTTTGGGGTTAAAATGGGTTCGATTCTCCCTTATAGGTCTCTCTTAAGGGCTTTAGATTTTTTATGAGTTTTTTCTTATATTTCAAGGGTTTTGGGGAAAGTAGTGGGTTACTAGCTAGCAATGAGATTCGCACTGTATTAGCGGGAAGAGAAGGCTTCTATAATTAGTTATACTAAGATTAATTATTTTTATTTATTGTTCAATAATAAATTAAGTCAACAATTTAATTTAGATATTAAGCAAATTTATCTGATTCTAGTAATATTCTTTTAATACAAATAAAATTGCAAAATTATTATATTAGATTTGATTTATTCATTAATTTAGCTATCACATTTTATATAATAAATTCTTGAATTTTCTATTAAATCTTGATCAAAGCCAAAAATGGGTTGTTCAGGTTCCAAGCAGCACGCTTAAAATTTAGAGAGGAGTACACACATCACTCCCTCACCCAGCCAGATCCACTAATCTACCAATCAAGTTTCGAAAAAGAAGCGTACTAAACAATAAATCTCATAAGAGTTGCCCCTAAAGAGATGATTCCACACATCAAGGCAATCAAGCAGCACAAGTTCAACAAGGGTTAATCCATCCAACCCTTAATAGATTACTTGAACAAGTTGAAGACACTTCCAGCTGTCGTTTTAGTTGAAAATGCATGTAAAGCTTGCAGAAATAACACGGACAAGAAAGTCAAGACTGACGAGGACGGTGGCATGGAAAATTTTGAGAAAGGAGGGAATCAGGATAAATTCCGAGGAATGCTAGGAAATGGTAAGGGCATCGGAACTGATGAGTGCACTTAAATCGGGTGGAATGGTATTGCTTTAGAGTTAATATACTTCCAGCTAGTTGAGGGATTCAAAAAATCAGGCACTCATGCTATTATTGATGCGAAAACTTTAAAAGTTGGTGTCTCACTCAAACCACACAAGAAACTTCATAAAATATTTAGATTATCTATGTTAAGCAAGTATCATATAAAATTGCATGAACAAATAAATGAGAGCTTAATAGGGATAGAAGTGTAGAACAAATATCTTAACTATTTTATGATGAGATTAATATAAAATATTATTGAGATAAATAATACCCCCAGACACTTATTTTCAAATAATGAAGTTGACTCTTATAATTTTTAACTTTATTACAATTTTTTTGAATATAATAAATAAAAATAATAATTTTTCAAGCAAATTAAAGACAAGAGTATTTTCAAAAGTTATAACAAAGGGTAAAGTTTTTTATTTTATTAAAATTTCTTAAATATTTGGGTCGAAATGAATTCAGGATTACAATATTATATTACAATTACATATGATTAAATACTTTACAATCCTTAATAAATTCAAACAAATTGATTCAAACACTATACACTTTTTATTCTTATCATTATCGTCATGTTTAGCTTTTCTGATTCTATTGCCACTCTAAGACGCTCCATTTTTCTAATTATTTTTCAAAGTTGCATACAGTGTCTCGTCAAACACATTCTTGACACATTCTCCGAAGAGCGCACTTGTCTCAATATGTTATATAAATCCCTCAAATTTTGCCAAGTTTGAGCCTTGAGAAGAATCAACTCTGCCTGATTTTTTAAACGATTCCAGAGTGAGGTGATCTTAAAATTGATCACACTTTGTAGCTAAACAAATCAAGGGAATGCTTTTTAATTTTTCATCAGTTCTTATCTCTCGAAGCCATTTCAATTAGACACTCTTAAAAGACTTACTGTCCATCATGCTGTAGCAAATTACTATGGCTTAAGCTTTTGAGTAAGCGAATTTTCTAAGGCTTTAGTTTTATTAATTTTCATTAAGTCTAAAATATTAAGCATGATTTCACTCTTTTCTTTAGGATTAATAATGCCTAACAAGTATAAACTCTTTAAATTAATTAGTGTTCATTTTACCACTAAGATCCCAAATTTCCAGACTACAAGGATGCCCATTATACTCCACCTCACTTGAAAAGTGATCAAATACAGTGGGCTTATACTCCGAGTTAAGTGTATCTTGTGTGTAAGATAAAATCATGTTCGTTTTCCCAATGCCGGAATCCCCCACTACCACCACATTCACTATATCTGTCCCTGAAAAATCTGAGATTTCTCAATTGTTGTTATTATTGAAATTGTCTCCAGAACTCATTTTATTTTATTAATTTAAACAATAAGTTTAAAAAATACAACCCAATAAAATTTTTTCTTCAAAGTTTATAGTGTTTTCTCAATTGTAATAATAATTAATTTACTATTTTAAAATATTAAATCATAAATTTTAGTTTTATAAGATCATCACTCCGCAAAGGCAAATAACTCATAATGGGGACACTTACATAAATATTATCTTTTTTATAGCGTTTTATCACAAATTTCTTCCCATTCTTTTCTTTTAATTTATTATCAGAGATACACTAAAAATTTTTAATGCTAATTGAATTTTTATGAGAAATATTTTATTGATTTATTTTAAAAAGCAGATTTATAATTAATAAATATGCCACTATCTTCATAGCCATATAATTATTATAAAGGGTTTCCTGAATCTTACCCAGATCTAGTTTATGATTTAGATTTACTGCGCTTGCTACCATCCTACTTATCTAAATTCTTGCTGTAATTTTTACTTCCTGGAGCTGAGTCATAACATGATAATATTATAAATAGTAATATTATATTTAATCTTTACTATTATTATGTTATTGAGTCCTTAACAACAGCATGGGGTATGATGGTAACTTCACTGACAAATAGGTTAGTATGTATGGCTTGAAGAGCCCCTCTCTGTTTTTTAACTTTGGTCTTTTTGAGTTTTTAATTTGAGTTCAGGAAGTCTTAATTTTCTATTAAAAATGTCTTATTATCAATCATGTTCAGGGCGAGGAAGTCAGTGCTTGGATCTGATTAAGTACATCCAATAATATGATCTTGAAATGAAATAAATATGAATGCTTGTTATATCGAACATAGTTGGGACATTGATTAACTTCAGATGTGGTAGTGTACATTCGTAGGGCTCCAATGAGCCATCTGTAACATATTCTTTGCAGTTATAATCCATCCTCTTGATCTAAAGGGGCACTTTCACGCTTTATTCAAAATTATCAAACAGTAGAGAGCCCTCGTTCTCACTTGCTTGAACCACCATCTCCAACTTATTTGTAGAATAATTATAAAGCTACAATTTTAATTAAAAATAATGAGATTATTTTATGTTTACCTTCATCTCAGCTTCATTAAGTTGGCTTGCATTCGTGGCTTGAAGTGTCATATGAATACCCTCTAGCTTTCTATAAACACTACTATGACCATATTCAAACCTATTAGTAAAAAACACTTGCTTATAGGGTTTATCATCTGTTGGCTCTCTGAAGAAGTCACATCAAATATATTTTTATATAAGCGGCATTAATGAATTTTGATTAAAATTTCTTCTAAACATACAAAAACTTTGACATTAGCTTTAAAGACTACATCTCTTAAGTAATCTTACAAAATTTAATCGTTTAACAGGAATAGTTTTGAATATTCTTATGATGATAATGAAGATTGAGATAAAGTTTCGATATATGCTAGTCTACGCTAATTTATTTAATGAAATTATAAGAATAAAAATTCACCTATATATTGTATAATGCTAATTTATCTTTTAGTAACAGAGGAAATGGGACTTTACGTAATCTTAAGAAATATGTTATTGCAGTAGATATCATCATGCATAGCCAAATATTGAGCTAAAGTGTTGTTCTTATGTGGAACAATGAAAACTCTAACATCATCCTTATAGAAGTTTGAATTCTTTGAAATGTATTCTCTGATTAGTTGCTACAAAAAAGAGTGGAAGCAGAGGTCGTCACCGATTACAACCAGTCTTATTGGGGGGCATGTAGGATTTATCTTCTTGTTACTTTTAGATAAATTGTTAAATTGACTAGGAGCTTGTGTTGTCAAAGATTAACTTAAACTTTGGAAAGTACTTTAATCTCTTGTTAATCAGTCCCTTTTCATAATCTAACAAACATAAATTTTGAATTTTTGTATGAAAGTAAAAAGTAACAATTGTGGTGTTTTTAAAATACAGTTTTATTGAGAATGAAGTCTGCTTTGGTTCCATAATAAGTCTTCTGAAATTTCTTTCTAATTCATTATAGGGCATTTCAATTGCTTTTTCATCAATATCTTATAAAAGTTGCTTAAATACATTCCAAACATAGGAAGTTTGTAAACTGATTAGATGCTCTTCTAAGCTTGATGGAATTCTCCAATTCTTTGACAGAAATTATAAGAAGCTAAAATGTGTTGAAAGCTTTATGTACATTATCTTACTAAATAAGTCAATTAAGAAAGTAAATCTCATTTCATGCAAGTGATTGAATTTCAAAAGCTGCTATTTCACACTATTTCCAAAAATATAAAACAGCTTGAATTTTAAATAGGTAAATTGTTAAACAACCTAAGAAGTCCATTACTCTCCTCTTAATAATTATCATTGTAAACAAAAGCTCTTTGATGAAAAATTTCAATATCATCTTTCTCCTTATTGATGCTGTTATGGTCATTGGGGAAATCCTCATTTAGCTTTTCGATCCTTGTAAGGCCTGGAATTATTCGTTCTTAATCAATGATTTCAATGACTTAATGAGGTAAGAGCCCATAAGGCATAGACAGCATACTGATATCATGACACTCTTAAGCCATTTATTTTAAGCGGTCTTTATCGCTGAATGGCAAAGAGCTCGCTGCATATTTAATAATCAAGACCATTGGTAGGACTTTATGAATTGTCTCAATATCATCTTCCATTGACTTATAGAGCTTCTTTTTGTATTCTTAGAGATATTCAATTACTTTCCCTATGAATCGGTTATTGTCTTCTTCTGTACTATAATCGAAGTTAGCAAGGATCAATCTATAAGCGTGAAGAGCAGAGGTCGATTTTAAAAAGGGGTGGAAGAAATGCAGGTTTAGCATAGGCACATTGAATTATTGTAGGATGATTCTGACCTTGTCTAATTTTATAAAACAAAAAATAATTATTTAATAATTTTTTAATTTCCAGTTAACCATTTCTTTTCTAGACATGCTTGTAAAATCCTCAGGCAAAGTATAGATAGGATATACATCCACACTTTCGCTTATAAACTTCTTGAAATCTTTCATTAAACATTAAGAGAGTACATATTTTCCTTGTCTCCCTGAACTTCTGAGTTAGTTTGATTCAAGAATGAATTGAATTATTACTATCCCGTTGCATTACTAGTACCACTATTATGACTAGCTATGGCCTATTAATTAGCATCAATTTCACTTTAAGCCCCTCCCTCTTAATTTTGAGTTTAACTCATTCACTGACCCTAATTCTGCCAGCTTTATGTTTCGGGATTTAAACCCCTAATTACTTCAGCATTCCCTCATGTTAAATGCAGAACTAGAGATTAGTTTTTAGAGCGTCTAGTATTGATTCCTTCTCCCCGTAATCAATTTCATCTGCTTTGGCTTTATTCAAGAGTAATTCCAAGAATTTCTTGAAAATATCTCGTTCCAGCATCAAACTGGAGTTTATGTCACCTCTCTTACTGGATAAAAAGAGTTAAAAGCTTCCATGGAAAATAAATTGATAAAAGAATAGCTTCTTTAAGTAAAAGAATGAAAGTTTTTTTTTTTCAAAAAAATGTTTAATTGATTATTTATTAGCCTATTAATAGATAGGTAGTAAGTAATACCAAGTTTAAATCTTAATTTATAGGGCGGTTTAAATAACTTTAAAAAACTTTAGAAAATAACTTACTCTTGGCTTCAACCATTTTTAAAATAATAAAAATTTATATAACTAAAATTAATTTACAAAGTTGTTATAATTTATCGTAGGAATAGATTCGAATTTGAGAAATTTAATTATATAAATTAAAAATTAACCAAATTAGTGGAAATTAAAGTTGGCCAATTTAAACGATCTTATATTCATTTTATAGAGAATTTTAAATTAGCTGGACTTTACTTTTGACGGTTTTATTTTATCTCATCCAGAGAGATAACTCTACTTTAATTGAACACTTCTAAATTCGATAAATTATACCCTCACATTAAATTCAAGTTATCTCTCTCTCCGGATGAGATAAAATTGGACCGCCAAAAGTAAAGTCCAGCTAATTTAAAATTCCCTAGAAAATGAATCTATAATCGTTTAAAACTGCTACTAATTTGGTTAATGTTTAATAATAATTTCTCAAATTCGAATGTATTCCTACAATAATTTTAAATAAAAAAGTGAATAATAGACCAGTACGTCAAATATTAAGCAAAGTAAAGAATTTAGAAATGCTTTAAAATTTGGATTGGTAAGTTTCTTACAAAATATAAAATATCTTTAAATAACCTATAATCATCGCAGTTATTTATTTTTTGACGTAAACTTATTGTATACTTTAAAAAAAACTCATTACCAAAATATATAGGATGACGAAGAAATATGTAAATTGTAGATTTTGAAAACAGAAGGGAAATGAAAAAGTACAAAAATTTAAAGTAAGTTATCAAAAAGATTAAAACACCACAAACCTTGATTTATTATAAATATTTAAGTTAAGTTTTTAAATATAGAAAGAAAAGCAAGGAATGGTAAGTTACAGACATATCAATTCTAAATGAATTATTAAGAGGGAAATATAATTTATTATTGTACATGGATTTTTTGAAATTAATTTAAATTTGTAGAATAAATTAAAACAGTAAATACTTTAATAAATATAAATCAAAATGGAGAAGAGAGGTTTTCTCATAGTACTAACACATGAAGTAATATAATTTCCTTATTCTTATTTTTTACTTTCTTATTTATATTTGTTTTGACATTAAGATATTAGAAAACAGAAATAAGACTAAAAAGCAGCATTTTTAAGGCAGTTTCACTCAAATATTAAGCAAATCAATCAAAATGCTTGACTATAAAAATCAATATAAGGCAAAATAATTGCAAATTTTATCTTACATTAAACATACTCAATCTGTAAATAATTACTAAGAGTAATAACCAATGCATTTGCTTCGCATGTATAGAATGATTTTAGAAATTTAAAAAAATATATTTAATATTAAAAATAAATCACATCAGTTAGTAAATCGAACTCATTATTATAAATAAAGCATGGATAACATTGCCATTTTTGTTATAATATGTGTTTTTATTAATAATCTTAAAATTTTTGCTGTTTTTTTGATTTTAAATTTTTACGATTTCCTATTCTTTTCTATTTTATCAATATTTTAAAAAGAGTAAAATTTATTTTAGAGTAATTTCATGTTAAGATGTATGGACAGCCCTATCTATTTAAGTTGAAGATTTTAGGCCATACTTTCTATGTTCCATACAAATTATTTCAGTTTTAAAAAGTATAATAAGATTGGGATATATGTTATCAAATAAAATTAAATAATAGATTGACCACTTCTTATGTGCGAGACTAATAATTGGAATATTTTTTCTCACAGCAGTAGTATGTGTATTCGCTGCTTTTTTCATTACTCTACAAGATTAATGAGAGGTAATTTACATTGTATTTTTGAATTATTTGATGAATCTATTTTTAATTTCATGCTTTGACTTTTGCAATCAACGCTTTTCAATTATCTTCAGTTAAGTTGATTTAAATTCTTTATGAGATAATTAAATAAATTATAATTGAGATGGGAGACTCTAATAACTTTAGTAAAACGAGATCTTTTGGCAATAATGACTTTGGAAAAACAAATTCCTACTTTCATAAGTAAATGACACCACTTAAACCATAGGGAGCTTTTCATACAGAAGCCTATTTTGGGTAAGTATAGTCTTTTTTATTATTAGACAATAAAGTTCCAAGTTATTTACCAAATTTTTGTTATGTTAAGACGAATAATTTCTATAGAGATCAATTAATGTATGATGATTGTAAAACTCAGATATTAACGAGTAATCTTTCCGAAGCCACTAATCTAAAATAAATCACAAATTTTAGTCTACAGCTTCAAGCACTTTGAATCAGTATAATTCTTTCTCCAAGAATCAATCAATATTCAAAAATAACATAAACTAAACGCCTCTGAAATCTCTTTCTAGGCCTTAATCTAATGAGAAATCTATAAGGACTTTGTAGAAACCTATATTTATTAATGTGCCTGCAATAAACAGCAATATTAATAACATAAAAAGTAATATTGGAATAGTACAATTGAAAAATAATTATTAAACGGAGTAGTAGAAGTAATTCAGCAATACTTTAAAAAGTGGGTTCTAACCATCTCAGATTTTAAAATAAACATAGTAACATCATTAAGCTCCCCCCTCTGAAAATTATCTTTAACTAAAACTTTTATCCAATTCTAAGATTTATTTATTTATATTTGAATGCTAAAGTTGGTGTTGGCTTGAAAGAAAGAGTGTATTCCAGGAAAGAAAGTACAGATTTTTGAATTCGTAAAATTAGTATCAGCAATTAAGGGAGTAGACCATCCTCTTCACAACAAATATAATAATAACAGGAAACAGCCGACGAATTTAACAATGACTTGTTTAAGTAACTATTACAGTAGCAATTGCTTCAGCAAGAAAAAGATTAAATCCTTAAGGATTAACAAAAACATAGAGAAGACAGGTGGCGTCAGTTGACTGATGAAGAAGAGATCACTTAAATTGAGGATGTGGCATCAACTCAATAATAAGCTTTGAGAGAAAACAAAAGAGACCTCGGTCTTATTGAATCAGATTTGAATCGCATACACCGAAAGACTCTCATAGAGAATCAGGCGAGCGACATACTCGATTGTCCTGGATTAGATTATGGAATTTGAGAAGTCTTTCAAACGGATGGTTAATGATGACAAGCAGCAGAAAGCGTTCAAATAAGTGCAGATTAATTCCATGCATAAAGAGAAGAAGATGCTAGAGTATCAGCTGAATTAAATAAATTCAAGGGCTTATTGTTGCTAAGATGAAATTGGCTATGATGATGATTGATAAATTATAGAGAAATAAGTTTATAGTAATTGCAAATAATGTTGATAGTATAATTATGAAAAGTAATTATGTGAATAGATTAAGTTAAAAATCAAATAAAATAGCATTTTAATACTGATTATAATAAAATAATTAACAAATCAAATATGGGTAACGAAGGTTCATAGGGTTCAAGATGCAAGAAAGTGGAAGATTCATAAAATAATTAAGAAGAATACGTGAATCTATGTATGTTTAATTCTTATATTTAAAGATTAGATCTTCAACGCAGCTTTTGAGATGAGCAGCAATCCAAGATGCTTGAGAAAGAATCTCAAAAGATTATGTAGAAGTAAGCCTAAGAGAAACAAAAAAATAGCTGAAGTAAGTGTGATGACATCTATTTTCATCAATATATTGGTTAATAATGTGACTACTACAAGATTATAGCTTTTCATGAGTAATAATAGCGAAATTATAGGCACTGAAAAAGAATGACTTGGAGTCAGCTAAGATATACGCTGAGACTGCAATTAGAACTAGAAATGAAGCAATCAATGTGCAGTAATTTTCAGCTAAAATGGGTGCAGTTGCTGCCAAATTGGATTCTGCCTACAGAACACAATAAGTAAGAGTAGTTTTATATCAGAATCGGTATCTTTAAATTTGTCTGAGAGGAATTCTGATGGCTATTTGAAACTAAGAATTCCATCTTATTTCAATAGAAAACCTAGAACTTTTCAAAAATATTAACTATTTTATTTATAGATCTCACAGTAAATTAAGAGCTGTGTGCCCAAACTTAATTCATGCCTCAAGCACATGAACAAATTACAGGTTACCTTAGTTTTATTGATTTATGAAGCACTTTTGTTATGTTATTAAAATTGTTAACCATCTATAATAAGATTTCTGAGCAAATAATGAACTTTGAGAAGGTATTCGAAGACTTAGATGTGAAGATAGTTGATATCAGTGGCGCTTTGGAATTAGTCACTGGCTCTTCAGTCCAACAAGACGAAGTTAATGCTTTTTTTCTTTAAAAACCTCTTAAAATTTGCTCTTCATTGATAAAATTGAACCGAAGTTAGTTTAATTGTTTCAAATTATTAAATTAATATAATAAATAGAATTGCTTTGATCATGCAGTTGCAACAAGAACAAGCCTTAGACGTTGGTGGCAGCCTGCAAAGTGTAGGTGCTGGAAAGATTCCACAAAACATAGAAACTAATAACAGCAAGACGTCAATGACGTGCAGAGACAATTAGATGCACTTAAGAATTTGTGATGACTAAATATACAATTACTATTTTGGATTCTATTTAAATCAAGCAATGATAAAATGACAATATGTTTAAATAATTCTGCCTAAATCTACTCTATTTTTACCGTAAAATACTTAATAAAATGGATGAGGATATCTTTAAACTTAATGATTAATCAACAATTTAAGTTCCTGAATTTCTAGCTGATTAGCTATTTTGAATAAATAATTAAATCTTATTACACATAAAAATGAAAGATAAAACTAACACGAATCAAAGTGTATGCTTGAGAAATAGATTATCGAATTACAAAGTTTTGAAACTAATATTGTGCTCAGTAGTTTTATATTAAAAGGTTGGCTTCGTTAGGGGAGAGGAGAAAAAACTCAGAGTCCTTCAGATGCTTATAATCAAGAATCAGCATAAATAAATGCTATCATATCATTTTATGATTCTATTAGTATGATTGAATTAAGTTTCAAAATTTTAAAAGCAAAGCTAAGGTAAGAAACTTCCAGATTTGCCTCCAGAACCTGAGCTGAAAGATGGATCTAATGGAATATTGACAGAAGTATATACTTAGGCCGGAGTGACCACTACTTTCAATATGAATTCTCCAACCTATTCAAAGTTGAAATTTTAGATTTGTTCATGAATAAAATTTCATAAACTCAGCTTGCCGATGCTCATCATTCTTTCAGAATTTTTAGTTTTGTAAAATAAAATCTTTAACTCATTAGTTTAAGTTAATGACATTTACTTGATGATAATAATATTATGAACTCCTTAAGCCACAGACAACATTTCAATGAGTGATGTGTAGATTACTGACTTAACCTATAATCATGATAATTTTGAAATTTAAATGAGAGACGAAGAGCCACACGAACAAGTAACAATGAAAAATTTCGCAATGAATGTTAGCTTCACTTATGAATTGGAGACCCATCCTAATGACATAGACGAGAATGGATATGGTCATGCTATTTTCAAAAGGCTTAAAATAGTATTTGAAGTTAATCCTTGCTTGCTTAAGAATTAACTTAACAAAACATGGGAGTTGTATAATTCAATTCATTATGAATACATTTATTTCAATGAATCAAGTGTAGTTTGATATTTCAAACCTAGTTGTGAATTCAAATGACGATATCTCACTTATTTTAAAGGGAGGTGGTCTCTCAGAGCATCTGATAAGCATCTTTAGAGTTTTCAAGGACCATTTGAGACATTAATTAGTCATAGATTTGCAAAAGTCTCTTTTTTTGACTGCTCAAGTTTCAGCAAACATAGTAATTGCAAATATTCCCTCTCATTTTAAATAAAGCCAGAGCATCATTATGAACAATCTCATTGGGGATTAAAAGCTGAAATTAAATTTACTGGGCATTCTGCGGGGACGGTACTTTCTACATCAATCATAGTACTGTTTATCACAACGAGAAAGCGAGTAGAATGATTGTTCATGACCCTTCACTTGGAGATATTAGAGTATTCTTAATACAATTTATAATTTTCCCCAAATATAATAAGAATAATACTCTTAATTAAAAAAGAATCTTCTCAAATAGATCAGCTACAAGTCTTTTAAGAACATCTAATCACTCAAAAGATTTAAGAGTTGACAATATTCCGATTGAAATCAATACACTCGCTAATTTCATTTAAGGCATTAACAAAGTATTTTCGAAGTAAAATAAGACCATAGTCAGCATTGATTTCCAAAAAGAATTCAAACCTTTTGTTACCTTCAATGAGACTGAGGCTTATTGTGTTGTTGAACTTGACTTTGAAATCATAATTTGTATTTTAATTACATTTGACTAATTTTCAATATTGAAGGAATACATTCAATTTGGGAAATTAACTTTAAATTAATTAATAATTATTTAAATTCATGGCAGTTAACTTTATCGAGCCTAGACAATATGGTACTTGTTCGATTGAGAATTCAAAATCAGCTGAACTTTAATATTGGCGGTACCCCTCTATCGCATCCCTGAAGCGAGATTAATCGACTTTAATTTTGAGTGATTTGTTAAGTTGAATTTTATTTCAAAATTAAAGTCGAGTTATCTCGCTCTGGTGACGCGATAGAAGGGTACCGCCAATATTAAAGTCCAGCTCATTTTGAATTCTCTATCAAACAGGTACCATATTGTCTAGGTTTCGATAAAGTTAACTGCCACGAATTTAAATAATTATTAATTAATTTAAAAATTAACTTCCCAAATTGAATGCATTCCTACGATAATTTCTTACTAAAACTAATTTAAAACAAGAACAAACTGAATTTGGAGTAAAACGCAGCGGTTATTAAAATCACATCAACTGCCAGACTTAATTTCACTTTTGTCAAAGAACTTCACATTCAGATCATTATTGAGGAAATGTCTTAATTTTGATTTTTATAAACCAGTTATGTATTGCTATTATTCAATTTATGTCCTCTAAGGTGACCTACTTTGAACCTTATTTCTACACAGGCTCAAACATTTTCACAATTTAAACAATGTGAATGTCATTAACACTCTTTTTAAGAAAATTATGAGCAGGGAGCCACTTTTAATCGGTATGTTTGCCTACAACACTTAATTAAACTCATTATTTACTTTCGATTTAATGATTTAGTACACTTTTGATTAATGAATTAACTGCTTATTAATATATTTGTAGACTGAGAAATTGAAGCAAGGCCACATAAAGTTATATAGACATTACATTGGTCTCGGTGCTAAAGTAACTCAACCCTTAGTTCAACAAAAATAAAAGCATTTAGATCTCAATGAGATCTACAATTTCATTAATCAATAATATACTTATACAATTTATTAGGTTGCAACAATTATATAAGATTTATTATTGAATAAATTACTAACATGCTTGAGAATGGAATGGTGAAATTATTAGAGAAATCAGAGACATTCCCACAAATTAATAAAAAGAGAAGAAATAAGAAGCATAAAGAGCAGAAGAATTATTAGTACAATTAACATGGGACAAGTGAAGATATTTGATTATATTCGGGAAATAATATAATTCAAAGAATTATAAATAATACAAAATTAATTGTGGTTTTTATATGTTTAAACTATCTATTATTTTATGCAAATAATAAATCATTGTATAATAACTCAAATTTTTTTATTTTTTACTTACTTTTCATAATAAATTTTCTTTAATTATTTCTTCATAAATACTTTAGTAGATAGGTTAATTTGTATTGAAGTTGCTTATATTGTAATATAATCTTTTCCTAAATTTGTTTCTCTTTATAAATTCTCATACAATCATTCAATAATGGTTTTTATTTAGATTAATTGCCTACAATTAATTAATTATTTTACACTCTTATGATAATTAAATATTTCTTAGTTTTATTTTCATTAAATATCAAGATTAAATAAAAGAATAATAGTTTTGAAAAATATGATTTAATTCATAAGAGATACACAAAATATAAAAATTCTTGGAATAGTCTAGTCAATCCAATTTGAGTCTTTCTCTCTTTTATTTACTATTGCATGTTTGTTAGTTTTAAACAAACATATTTTAATCTGATGGTAAGGTTTATATTTAGTTACTATTTATGATTTCTGACATTTAAGTATCATTCAAGTCGCATGATATTACACTTTAAAAGTACATTAATTTGTTCAAAAATACATGTTTTGCCATCAATTTTAAGAACAAAGTAGAATTCTATAATAAATGAGGCAACTCACATAGAGTTCAACTGAGGCTATCTTTTTGAGGCATTTTAATTTTATCGATATTTAAGGCACTTATCATTTTAAGTGTACGCCATTTATCTTTGGATTGTTACTTCTCCAAGTTTTAATTAATTTTTTTAATGATATCTTCTGGCACTCTACAATATACTTATTGTTTTATTTTAATTTATCAATATATAGAGTTCAAATGAGTCTGGAATTCATTGAATGAATTCAATACTTACTCTTTAGATTGCTTTAGTAGTGTGAGAAATACGCCACCTGGAGTTTTATGTTTTTCATCATCACCTTAAACCTTCATCCCGCTTATGAAAAGTCAATGAATATATAAAAATTGTAAAATTCCTTTAAAATAAGCTAATGATGCAAATAAGAATTACCTTGATATTATAACTCTATCGTTTGTACTAATACTTTTAAGATTAAATCCTTAGGTATGTATTTGACCACTGAGTGAATGAAATATCTCTTTAAAAATGATGTTAATTATAGACTCAAGTTTCAAAAACGACAACATCAATTGTTGATATAAAGTATTCTCTGCGTTATGAAATATAGATACACTTGAATATATCATAAAAATGACGCACCTTGGGTTCTCTGAGTATGTTAGTAAGTTCACTTTCAAATTAATCTGTTTTCATGAGTGAGAGCTTACAGCAAATTTTTTGTATTTTTAAATCTGTAACTTTCTTAGAAAGTGGTTAAGTTGTCAAGTGAGATTTCATTTTTATACTTCAGAAGAAATTTATCAGACACAAGATACTTATTTAGTTTAGTTTTAATTAATAATTATAATCATTAATGAAATAAAATGAGATATATAATTGATTTAATTCAATAATCTTCAAAAGATACTAGTATCAATTTAACTAATGTTTAATTTATTAATTAAAGTTAAAAACTCAGATAAATCATGATATAATTATAATAGTTTTTACTGCTTTGATTTCATTAAAATCTTCATATTTTAGAATTTTACTCTTTAATTCTTTACTTTCACTTCCCTCTTTATTAAAGGGACTTTTATTTATTAAAAATTTGGAATTTTTATTGTAATATCTAAAAAATAATTGAAATCTTTCTCAACCTCAAAAATCTTTATTGTTTCTTAATCCATCTATCAACCTTGAATTATTATTCTTATTCATTTATTGATAATTTAAAGACCTTTTCTTAATTTTGTTCTAATCCAATTAAATTTCTTGGTAATACTTCAATAACTTGACATCTTTTCCTATTCCTCCGGCTATTATTAAGGTTGATCCCAAAATCACAGAGCAAAAGTTAAATCTTGGCTTTAGTAAACTTAAAATATACATTATTTTTAATTTCAATTAAAACTAGCACTAAATTATTTTAGTTTACTTCTGTGTGTTAATTTGAAGGTAAAATCCTCTACCATTTTAAATTGCTTAATTTCAAAATCCAAATATCATCAAGAATGTACTGTGAATAACTTTATTGGAGTGATGTGATTTAATAATCATGAAGATAATCAATTCGCCCTCCCACTATAACTAGGAGATTGCCTTGTTTGTAATAATCCATAGAATGGATATATCTAGCTAGAGGAGATTCACATTGGGTTTAGGGCTCAAAGAAACTCTTTATTGGTTTGAATTGAATATTGAAAGTTATAGCCACTTTCATTTAAAGATTAAACATGTAATTTTGGAAAATTCTACATTGAATAGATAACAAAAAGCCTGCCTTGTGTCTCGTTATTTATATCTACCACCAAACAAATAAATGCCTTCTTACTATATGAAATGCTCTGATTCACTCCAATTAACTTCTTATGCAAGCTTTTTCATTGAAATTCTTGAATCTTTATGATGTCTTGATGGGTAAAATACTGGGCAGCATCTATGATTCATAATTGCTCCAACTATTTATATATTTTCAATTTCTTGTTTGGAATATGCGTAAATGTTTAGATCTATCTCAATCAGCTCATCTAAAGGTTAGATCCATTGGTTTAACCTCCAAAAATATACAGATTATCATCTATAATAAATGCTTGATGATACATTAGAAAACTTTAATTCAATAAAAAATATATGCACAAATTGATAATCATCATAATTCACTTATTCTTTTATAGAGACACTAATGGTTTAAAAATCTGAAATAATGTTAGACATTTTGGTATTTACAAATAAAATTGATTTTTTTAAAACTTAATATGATTACTAATAATTAGTATATAGGTTGTTTTAAATTCTATTGAACAGGAGAGCTCTATCATAAGTTTATCTGAAAATATCATTCGTTGAGGGATCTAATATCAAGAGATCATTTGTTAAATCTCTCAAACTAGGTCCTATAGTTATTCCTTTTTCTCCTTCAAATATTAGAATTTTCTCTTTATAATAAAGGAAGGTATGACCGTTTCTTCTCAATAAGTATGACATGTCTAAAGCAGAATTTTACTTGAAGTATGGTTTTTACATAAATTTCCAGCTCACTTGATATTTTAGGTTTCAAATTCCAGAATATCGTTATTCGCATGTACACTTAAACCTCCGATATATTAAGCTGTGATTTCGTTATTTTTACAAATGAAGCTGCCTCTTCCCAAATAGATAATCAATTTTTCGTCATAAAAAGACTTAATATTCACTCTAAAGCCATCTTTGTCTTTAATATCAGACTTGTACTTATAAAAATTTTCCAAGCAAGATTTATCATAGTTAAGCTAGAATAAGTTATTAGTGTGAAACACTGCATGTTCTTAACTTGGTTTTCTGTCTAGTAAGGGATTTAAGATTTCGATGCTTTCATTTCGTAAAAATAGGTTAGCTTTTGACTCTCTGATACTATAAAATATAGTCTTCTTTGACAATTGTCTAGTTGGAGAATTATTTGTGGTATGAGAGTGATACTTTGGCAATTTCAAGAGACTTTCATTCAAATCTTTCAATGTCTTAAACTAATTGATTGACTTTTCAATTTGCTATTACTCTTGCTCTTTAAGTTTCTTCTTTTTCTCATCAACAATTATGTCTGGAAGTTGAGATTGATAGAAGCTTATATCTGCTTGATTGTTATCATAATTCCTTCTTCTCTTAGAAACATAAGAGATGAATTGTCTTTCAAATCAACCAGAATTTTCTTAAGATTTTAGAATACTTCTTCATTTGAAGAGACCTTAATTTTTGGCATTTTATAAAAGCAACTCCCTCCACTCGACCTCAAAATGACTCAGTTATTTTGATTAAATAAGCCTTCAGAACTCTATTCAGGCAATGAATTTTTAAAAGCTTTTAATTTCCAATAGCTATGATTAGAAATTGCTTTACTTGACCTTGTCGATTATTTATTATTTTAGGAGTTATTGAGATTAATCTACTGTTCTGAAGCTCCAATATAACTTCTTGAATTATCTCTAGCCATCATTTCCTCTCTAATATTTAAAAGTTCTCTATTTCTTGCTTAATTAACATGAGTCTTTGATTTTTGAATGACCTCCCTAAGATGTTACCTTGCCTAGTCTAAACTATTATAACGTTTCTTTTTGTCCAGAATTTGCGTTTTAATTATATTCTATCTGCTCTGAGTTGCTTTATAGTCAAAAGATTTATTCAGAATTATTTGCTCTGGGTTTTCCCCAAGAGAATCTCTCTTCAGTCTGTGAGAATTTAAGTTTTATAAGGGTTCAGTATTATAATTTGAGATATTTTGAGATTTTAACTATTTAACCTTGCTTTCAATCGATTACTATTTTGATTAAGTGATGCTGCTATTGTTACTCATTTTATTAATAAAATACCCAAAGGATTATATTTAAATAAAGGATTTTATTTTAAATTACTGATTCTCATTATAGATAAGTTAATTCTGCGAGTTTCAAGTAATACAATTAGTATTTAGATTGAAAATAAATTAAACTTTATAAAAATTTGAGAATGGGAAAGGAAAACTATTTTTAATGTTAAATAAGATAAAAGAATTTACACCTAAATTTTATTGTTATTAAAGATAATTAATGGCAACCGACGACAAGAAAGCGACAATACGTGATTCAGTATTCATGGAGTCATTAAATTTGGCCTAAAAGCAAAGACATTGTATGTTCTCAGTACCTATTTCTAATGCTATTGGAGATGATACTTACTTCGGACCCAAGAAAGCATGTAAAGATAACGATGGTGATGTAATCACTGATCCCCGTAACTTCATCACTAAGAACCCAAAGAAAGGGCATATCGAGAGCGTACTATTTTCTAAGCCTTCATATATTACAACTGGTGATCTATTCAAGGAAGCAGCTAAAGTTCCAATGAGAAATACAGTTAAAGATGGCTACAAATAGGGAAGGCATGAACTTAATTTCAAGCCTTCTAAATCAGTTCCTAGAGGAGTTAAAGCAGATTTATAACATATGACTGATTATACAGAGAAGAAAATTAATAGAAAGGGGTCCTGATGGAGTTATTATTAAGCCAATAAATTTCCTTACCAACCCACCAAAGAAGGTTTAGTGGGAAAGGGAACTACACTTGGTGGAAAAATTGAATACATTCCAGATCCATTTGAAAGAAAGCGATAGCTTGAAAAACAAGAGCATGAAGAACATTTGAAGAAGGTTTGAGAAAAGCCTTTCTCTTAAAAAGTTAAGCATCGTGAAACTTTCAACACTATTAAGTAAACATTCGGTGAAGACAGAGATTATCCACTGAGAAAGGGTCAACCACCCAGACAACCCCTCATGTCTCATGATGTACCATTCAAGCCTTCAAATCCACCTAAGAGAGGTTACAACAAGACTCTCGATAAATTCACTGAATATAAAGAGGACCCTCTGAAGTTCGCAGCAAGAAAGGGAAAAGAAGAGACTGAAGACAAAGGAAGATGGAAGCCAACTCATAATAAGAAATCTATCCCAACTCCCTCTGTTACAACTAATTTCAAAAATCTAAAGACTGAGTTCCCTTCTGTTTTTAGAAGATTGTGAACTTTCATAAAGCAACATATAGCAAATTATTTAGATTTTATGCTCTAATTATAATAAATTTAAGTTAAGAGAAAATATATTAAAAACAAATAATTTAAGTATATAAAGAATAATCAATTATATTACTTCAATATAATTAGTTTGAAATTTTCCTTCCACTTTAATTTTTATGTTATTATAAAATCTTATTGTAATAATCATTAATTATAAATATTATCAAACATGAAATATTTGAGCATCTGTCTACAAACTTTCCTAGGTTTGATCTTTGGATTCTAAGTAAATTCTTTTATGATCTAAGGAGTCATTAACAGTAAGATAAATCTCCAAATAAATTTAATTACAATGTTAATTATTTTCTTAGATAAGGGATTGAAACATTTAGATTATTCGAATGCTAAAGTAATTCTAAATGGAGGGGAGTTTACAGGATTCGTGAACAATATTGGTGCTTTTAACATGTAAGATATAACCTAAAATATTTGATATGCTCTTGACTTGACTTAAGATTTATAGCTATGTGCCTAAGAACGGAACTTATAAACTTGACGCTGTGAACCTAAACTATCACTATGAATCAGTAATCAATAAAATGCATAATTCACGGTTCTAAAAATACGTGTTTATAGGTGATTGTTGAAATCTTAAATGTTGATTAAAACGATGAAGTAGCAAAGAATAGACAAATTAAAGCATACATGTACAATATCAAATCAGAAAAGACTACAAGCTTGTTTACCCACTTCAGTTAGAGCCATCAAACAGAATTCAATATTTTGAAGTAAGATTAAAGCTTGGTTTAAAATGTTAGATCTAAGAGCCATTCAACTCATTAGTCTACTTGAAGAATCCTATGGCACTAATGGTAGGAGTTTCAGCCGTGCTTATGTTTATGATGAAGAGAATGCCCAAGTAAGAATTGGAAGATATGCAACAAAATGCAAAAAGATCAAATGCCATCATGTGATTAACAATGAATATTTAAAATCATAAAACGAGAAGAATTAACTGCAATTTAATATTTAATTAAAAAATTTTGATGAAAATGTTTACAAAATACTAAATATCTTACTAGTTAAGTCTTAAAACTCACACAATTATACTATAGTATAAATTAAATTTAAATATCGAATGAGCAGACGATACTTCTGTATAAGTTTACTCATTCGTTCTACTTGAAGTCTTTATCGTTAAATGAACCTATGATCATGATAGAATGATTTTCTGAGTTAAGTTTCATTAAGCTCGAGTTGATTCTCTTCCTTATTTCTTAAGTTCGCCAACTCACGTTTCTATTCCTCCTTCTCTTATATTCAGAGAGACCTTTTTTCTTTTCATTCTTGGTCTAAGCTCGTCGATATTTTCAATCAATTTTAGCCTTAAATACTCAAATTCTTATTAATCTATAATTTTCTATCTCTGCTCTTGATCGTCTTAGTAGGCTTCTGCTTCTTCTTCATCAGAAAGAGATAAGGAGGACATAATTCTTCTAGCATATTCCTCATTGATTAGTGATTCTCTGATTTTCTCCCGATCTAATATCGCTCTTCAAGATCTTCTCTGAGAATTTAATCTTCATTTTAATTTACGTCTTTATTTTCATTGCATTCTTAGAGCCAAGAGTATTTCTTAATATCTTCTAGCGTAGCTCTCTCAAGCTTGGATCTCTTTCGGTCATTCTTTCAAACAAATCTTTAAATTAGTTATTGATGTCCAAGGAACTGAATATTTTCCAAAAAGCATTAATAACCTGAAGCACTCAACCTTCTGAAGTATGGGTCCATTATTTAAGCTTTTCTAAACAGTGGGCTTTAAGTCATCATTAAAAACAAAGTAACTCCTGCTGAAAAAATGTCAGCCTAAGCACTGTTGTAATTCGATTACTTCAAGGTGTTCTCTGATTTAAACAGCTCTAAAGCGTTGTGTTCTTCGAATCCGACGCAAGAAGGTTTTTCTAATTCAAACTCGGGCTTTCTATTATAATCTAGAGTGTCTTTTGCTAACTCAAAATCTCCAATCACCAATTTTCCTTTAGGATTAATAAGTAAGTTCTCAGGCTTTATGTCTCTGTGGACTACTCCCAATGAATGCAAATAATCAAGGCCTATATTATTTATTAATAAAGCAACCAAATTATGGAATATAGTTCATAGAATAGTGATTCAATAAATTTATCATTACCTTAGATTAGCTATCTAAAAAATGCCTTCGAGAGGTGAGTGCTAAATTTTTCTGTGCTTTCCAAAAATTAAAAAAGTTATCCATGCTTGACTAGTTTTAAAACACAGTAACAAATCTTATTCTTTCTATGAATTACAACTTCATTCTCATTGTCGTCTTCTTTGTCAGAAAAATTTTGATTTTTTCTAACTTTATTCCCCCATGATTTAGTGCATTCGTTAGTAAACTCTAATTTTAAGCTTGGTCTTATGATGAATCTATAAGTTTATTTGAACTGAAATCAGAATTCGCTCGTTCTTTTTGAATTGTAGATTCAATGATCATTGTACCATCGAAAGATGCATCAATTATTCTGACGATATTTGGGTGACGGCAGTAGCTCAAAATTTTAATTTCTTGGTAAAAGCTCTCAAGCATGGCCTTACGAGAGAGACTGGTCTGATTGGTTTCAGGATTTTCACAGCCACATATTTGTTATTTTAGATGTCTAGAGCTTTCTTGACTCTATAGAAAATTTAAATTCAAGTTGCATTGTATTTCAAAATACACTAAGAATTCTTTTGGTTTTTATTGATTGGACATGAAAATTTACTTTGCAAAACGACCTTTTCCGATCGGATTCAAAAGCTGATACTACCCATCCAGGATCCTAGTTGAAGTTCTCCTCGCTTCTGAACTGCCTTAATTCACTGATTCATTTTATATAACTTGTTAATTCAATAAAATTATCATGTCTATAGCAGTAAATAGATATGCAGTAGTTTTCTATTTAAATGCTTTATTTGCTTTAAAATCAGGAGAAATAGATAAGTCCAGCAACGCTTATTTCACAATAAAATGAAGAAATTATTGAATTTTAATCAACTGGTGAAATAAGATTTCTGATTCCCCACTTTGTTTTTATATGAACAGAAAAATAGTTCTTCTTAAAATAATTAGAGAAATTTTGAATATTTAAGTCGTAGTATTTAATAATCAACAATTAAGAATTCTTATAATTATTTATTAGAAATATTAATTAATTTGACGAGCTAAGTCGAAATTGATTTTTTTTGACTTAGCTCGTATAAATAAATTAGTTTTACTTTTTATTAATATTAACTTTCATTTAATTATACCTAATTATATTATTTAAGAGTAATAGTTTTAGCCAATAATCATAGTATAATTATACATTTAACAATTTTAATTGGTTACTTTATTGATAAGATTTAATATAAGTTTATATCTTAAAAATGATTTTACTTTTAATTAAAACCATATTTCACTATTGATTACAACTATTTATTCCCTATGACTATTTTAATAAGCATAACTATTTTTAATATTATATGAATAATATAAGTTAAATATCACTTATTTTGATTATTTAATCATTCTTTGGAATATATAAGTAATTTCTCTAAATTTAAATATGAGTTAACAATCATGAATGTTGGTTATTAAGTGATGTCTAATCAAAACAAGAATGTGAGAAAGGAATGGGCTCTTATTGATTCGAATGCAGTTATTTATTGCTAACATTAGATTCAAAATTTTGCACTACATCCTACTATTACTTCAAGTCTCTCTAATTGCAAGAAAACATTTTCTAAATTTATATTCTATTTTCTCTAATTTTTACTATTCTCAACCAGTCAGACTCATGCTATTCAATAATAAATGAGTCATAAATAAAATAAGAATAATAGACATAAAGATAAAAATATTTTAGTATAAGAAATCAACTTATATAACTTAAAAGTGAGTATTTGAAATTTTTGAAATATCTAATTATTATTAAATTTAAGGATCTTAGTTTTTTAATTTTTAAAAAGTATATAGAGATAATGATAAAATGTTTTTATAGTAAATAAATATAAGCGAATATTGATCTAATCTTTCCATAAAATTTTGAATAATTGTTTTCTAAGTAGTATTAGTGATTGAAAAGAATAAAAAGAAAAATGGAAAAACCAAAGAATGAGTTTGCTAGTTCAGGATTGGACACGACCAAATCTTTCAAGTAGAAGAAGAAGAAGATCCAGAAGGGTTCTATGGGTTACGGACTCCGCCAAATTGCAAGGATGACAATCGGCACAGGGAACCTGCAATTGGCAGTGGAGCTGCCTGCTAGAGAGGATCTCAATGAGTGGCTTGCTGTTAACACAATTGAATTCTATAACGAGATAAATGTGCTATATGGTATTCTCACAGAATTTTACAATGCAGAGACATGCCCTACTATGAGTGCAGGCCCTAAGTACGAATACTTATGGGCTGATGGTCACAATACAAATAAATTAAAATATGGTTGTGTGCACTTTCCATGATCCACTTAAGTTTTTGGCATTATTAGTTTAGTGAATGTGAAAACACCTTTGAAAGTTAGTGCATCAGAATATATCGATTTTCTGATGACTTGGGTTGAAAATTAACTGAATAATGAAAAAATATTCCCTTGCCAGCTTGGAGTGCCATTCCCCATAAATTTCATAAAAATTATAAAAGTTATTTTCAAGAGACTCTTCAGAGTCTTTGCTCACATCTACCATACTCATTTCCAGCACATTCAACGAAATTAAAATAAATGATTTAAAGATAAGCCAAGATAAGTTAAATATTGTTGATTCTTACTATTTAATCTAAATGTGTATTTTATGTTGTTATCTGCTGAGACCCACTTAAACACTTGCTTCAAGCACTTTATATATTTCATTGATCAGTTCAACTTGGTGGACTAGAAGGAAATCGCACCTCTCACAGAGCTTATCTAATAATTCAAGGAGCGCAAGAACGAGAGCGAGCAGTCCCACACTATGAAGAAATATTATAATAATCAGCCACCATCCGCTAATCCTACTAATAATTAGAGGCAATATTGTGGATGATAATTTTATGTTATTTAATCATATATCTATTTTACGAACATTGTTTAATTTATATCATTCTACAATATTGAAATTAAAGCTATTTAAACGCAGCTAAAACTTTATATTCTATGTATTAATACAACGATAAAAAATTGCTTGTTTTAGTGTAATTAATTTAAGTATATTTATATCAATCATATTGATTATTTATTATTTGCACCACCATCACAGCTTTTTTGATTAATTTATGAAACCTTAAGTTTGTTCTTCGTATAATAATAATTACGCTAGAATTATTAATTAAATACTTTCTTATTTTATCAAATATTACGTTGAATTAATTAATTCCAATATGCACACAAACAAATTAGAAGAGTAAGAATACTTAAATAAATGACCATAATTATGTACAAATAAATTTATGCGTCTTGTTACATGCAAATAAAATCTCTATAAATAAATTGAAATGAAAGTTGAAGCTTAAATGAATTTATATAGGAAGAAGCATGATAATCATCCAAAATCAAAAGCTGCAGATTTAAGTCATTTAATTAATTTAATACAGGAGAGGATGTATATTTCGAACATAAAATTTTATTTATGGTTAAAGTGATACAGGAGTTATAAGTGATTAAAATGCAGGGACTGAAAGTATGAATGGAGAACAGCATGAAGACAGTTTTCAAAGTAATCAAAACCCCAAAACCTCTTAGTGAGGTTTATAAGTGCTTTGATTTAAATGGTATAGTTGGGTCTTATTGGGGTTAGTAGAGAAATTAGGTCAAATTGCAAAATGAGAAATAGAAATTAGCGTAATTTAGGTCTATTTATGATGAGTAATATTTAGAT
This sequence comes from Oxytricha trifallax, assembly GCA_000711775.1. Lineage (NCBI taxonomy): Eukaryota > Ciliophora > Spirotrichea > Sporadotrichida > Oxytrichidae > Oxytricha > Oxytricha trifallax. The sequence goes on along the minus strand of ARYC01001457.1, from coordinate 898 downwards.
TTACTGCTTAAGCTTAGGTATGGTACAAGTATTAATATAGACTAAGTCAAACCAGTAATGAATTATTCTGCTATAGCAAAGCTCCTGCGCAAGAGTGCCTCAACAGTTAGGTATCGTTGCTTGTTGGCTGTTTAGCATTATTATTCAGGCACTTGAAAGCATCCTGCAAGAAAATAAAAGTTCTCACAGCACCATATTGACTCCCTCTGTGACTCGAAGACTTTAAAGTATTGGGCACACTTTCCACTAGACTAGCGAGCTGTGATGTTTCATCGCAAGTTTCCTGACATGCGTATCTCTCCTTAAACTATAGCAAACATTTATAGAAGAACTGGTATTACTTTCAAGACTGTCAACAGAGTGAAGAGAGTGATTGATTTTACAGTGCCATTTTATAGTAATAATTTAAACTATATATATGATTAAATGCAGAGAGCTATTACTAATAACATCAAGTTCATACACGCTGATGAAGCTGTATTTACCTTCAATACCTTTATTAATAAGTCTTGGTATAAGAAGTATGATAATATAGAAGTCTGTGATTAAAAAGTGAAGGTAGTCGCCCACGCAATTTTAGCTGGTATAAGTGAAGATTCAGGCCTAGAGAGTTATGTTATTCACCCTCGCTCTATTAAGCGAGCGAAGTATATAGAGTTCCTACATAAGCTCAGAGAGAAGTATAGTAACCAAGAGATCATCCTGTTTGTTGATAACCTTTAAGTTCATAAGACTAAGGAGACAAGAAAGCTTATGAAGAGCTAAACATAACTTCTGTATACAACGTTCCTTATAGCCCTTAATTTAATGGAATTGAATTCTACTGGAGTTAAATCAAGACTCACTACAAGAAGCTGCTGCTGAATCATCTTATGCATGACTTGCCCATCGATACAGT
>ARYC01001456.1:0-46704 GCA_000711775.1 Oxytricha trifallax | reverse complement strand
TCTGTTTAAGGATAGGACCTCTTTGCTTTGATTTTAAGAAGGAAAATCAAGTAGTTTTGGCAGTTTTTTATGTTGTAAGAGCTACTTTTACCTTTGTCTCTATTCCTATCTGCCGGTAATATCTTCAGCGTAATGCTTGTACATGTCATTACCAATCGTTTCTCTGCTCTGAGTTTACTTGAAGCCTTCATCTTGCTGGTAATTTTTCTGACCCTAGAAATCATTCATGCCATAGTTTTTATTGCTTCCAAACATTTCCTTTCTGTTTAAGTTGTACCCTGAAGGAAGCTGCTGCTGCATCTGATTCATGTTAGTTGACACTCAATACTACTACTAATCCCTTTGCTGGTGATAGTTTTACGAGTAGTTTTGGTCAACTCCTTCATAGAATTACTGTTGATTGGGGTAATTTGGAAATGTTCCGATAGGTGTAGTTCCATAAATTTCAGTTAGGATTTCTCTGCTAGAATTAGTTCACTGATGAGACAACTTGCTGGATTTGCATCTTGTCCTGGTACTGTTATCTGTGTTGCTCATGTACATTGTCAAATGCTTGCGACTATCTTATAGAATGGGACTGCTGATAAGGATTTGCTTGGCTTGGCTGTCCATAATTAGAAATCCTTGAGGGAGTTTGTGAAAATCTATAGCTCTGCATCAAGTCTTCGTCTTCCATTTCTACATCTTAGTCAGAATCACTAATCTATATCATGCTGTTGAGTGTAAGTCCTTCAAACATTACAGCGTTGTCATGATCATTTGAAAGCTAGTTAACTTTTCTGATGTAGAATGATGGGGGTTTAACAATCACTTTCCTATAAAGAAATGTTAGAATTTAAATCCACTTACTGAATAGTGTCATTCTTTTTGGAGCTGTAGTGCAAAAACCTGTTCTTGAAAGCTTCTAAGTGGAGAAGCCATGGCGAGTTCTCAAGCAGAGCTTATTCTCTGGCAGACATTCCATCTATATTTTTGATTGGAAGTCTCTTTACTTGGTCTTTTAGGGCAAGAAAAATTTCGTCACCATATCTCTGTTGTTTTGTAAGATAATTATCTGGCCAAGGAGTATTTCTCTATGCTTAATCAGCGAGGCTTTGAATAAGACCCATTACAATCTTTAGATCATCAGGGATCGACCAGTTGAGTGTCATTACGAGAGGATGGAATTCATTCTCCTTCAGTTAGAGATAACTATAGAATTTTAATCTAAAATATGCTTACGTTGATTCATAAATCTTGAAATACTCTTGGTAAGATTTATTGATAAGTTCCATAAAAGTTTCATGAAGACTTTCGAGTACATCCTGTGCCAATAAAAGATCTTTCCTTGAGGTTGTGCGAAGCTCTGAATTTCTGGGAGGGTTTTTAACCAAGGTGACGAGTGTGTTAAACTGATAGATTGAGTTAATAATGCTTAGAGGCCTGTTAGGATATCCCTTCTAAGCTACATATACATCATTATGTATTTAGCCTCTGAGCATTTACCCTAAAATATTTAGCTAGCATTAAATTCTTACTTAACATATCAGAGCGTTCTTAAATAGATTTATTAGCAAATCTATCAACGAATTCAATAATGTAGTCGAAATTCTTGTAGTTCGAAAGTGGGGTCTTGTTGTAAATGACTAAGTCATTCGGAACTTCCTTCCATGTCTCACATTTCGAGGCTTTTTCATAGGTGAGTCTTATCACTTGATTCTGAAGGTATCCAATTCCTCTATGCAAATCAATGTACGCCTGATGAATATTAGTTGATGAGTACCTATAAATTAAGTTAGACAAATGGAAATGTTACATAGAAAAGAAACGCACGAAGAATTAACGAGCCCTGTATTGGAAATCGTCGTATTAGTATAGAACAGTCTTCTCCATTTCACATCTTAGCGTGCACCCATAGAATCGCACTTCGAATACCTGCTTCATACCTGTAGAGAACGCGGGGTCTTCAGTAAAATCATGTATAAACACCTGGCAAGCTTCTTTCAATTCATTATTCTTCGAATCGATACTTTTGGGGATCAACACAGTTTTTTTACTGTACGAAGATTTGATCGTCAATGAGTTATCAGCATTCTTGCGGATGACTCCGAATATTGACTGAGGAATGTCTCGACCACGTTGATGGAAGATCAGCTCTACAATGATAGAGTTCCTGTCGTCTAGATAATCAGAGAAAAGCTTTTCGTTATCAGAAAACTATTGGCCGAAGCTGCCAAGCTCATAGAAACTTGCCTTCTTGTAATCTATTGTACCGAGCCTTTTGAATACATATGTTCTAGAGAGCTCATCTAAGACAAGCCAGTCGAGAGCATGCAAGAGAGGGAACTTCATGGGGTTAAGAGGGGGTTCACAATAGCCTAGGGGGCTGCTTTGAAGAGTGCACATAGTAGCATACCGAATGATCTCCTTTCGATATAAACCAGGCCGCTCAAGAGGTTCACAAGCTGCATGAGTTAGTCGAGGTAAGGAGTCGAGTGTTGGCAATTGAGCACTTTGCTGCAGAAGTTTACATTTGGATTGAATGCATGCTTGTCCCTGTACTGGTAATCCTTGATTCTGTTTGGTTAATGGATGAATCGATGAGGAGTAAACATTAGTCTGTAAACAGAAGCGTTAAAGAAGGGAGAACCAGTGTAATTGTACCAAGAAGACTCGAAATTATCCTGTATGTACTCAAAGCATTCATTAGCTTTCTGAATCATGAATGGGTATTGGTAATATTCTGAGGGCAGTAACTCTTCAAATCTCTCCTTGACATACCAACAGCGAGTGAATAAGAAATGGCTGGGGATCATGTCAAGCTTGTCCTTGACTTGGCTTTGAGATGCTTACTCAACATTTGAGCTTAGAGTCTTCTGGTGGTATTTCTTGCGAGAACTTAATGTGTATCTGTTTTGCTCAAGCTGTTTTGATTGGCATTGACATTAAGCATTTAGTGGTCTTCTTTTGCGTCATCGGGATCACCACCACCAATATTATTTAGTTGAGTGAATTGAGAGAGGTTTTCTGTCTCTTTATTCTCTGCTTTTCATTTTCTTTTATCACGTCTGAAAGGTCTACTTACTCAGCTCTCTTACCAAGCATTCTCTTGTACGTTGTTTGAGTAATTAGCTGGACCTCTCGGTCTTTTTCAACGAAGCAAGATTTTCTTTTCATCTCAAGTTGATATTAGACCACTTTTTCGTTTGCAAAGAAGAAGTCAACAGCACAGGTTCCAGAGTTCATTTTTTGGGAATTCTAAAGCATTTCCAGAAGAGGGAACTCACCGAAGCAATCACTCTTCGCGTATTTCTTTTCGAACTGGGTGATAAGTTAAATCACATCTATAGAGTAGTTAGAGGTTTTCAGGTCTTCCGCGATGGTGTTCTTGAGAATAGTCTCATATTCCTCTTTTAGCTTTGCCTCAATCAATTCCCAATTGAAATTATCATTAGGATTGGGGGAACGCTTTAGTTCATGTTCATCATGCTTTCAGTAACACTACATGCAGGTCGTTCGTAGTTAGAAACTCTCATAGCGCAGCTGAATTGGCTTCCATAAGCTGATTTCCTGGTCTGGCTTTGGCGATGTCTGTCATATCGAGTCTCCCTTTCCTCTGAATGGTCAGAGTTGTTCAAATTGCTCTTTCTCACACTGTAGGGTTGCTTTTGGCTGGGTTCTCTCTGGCTTTGAAGTCTGCTTCTTGAGGGCTCTGGGGTATAGCAGTCTCTTTATTTGGCAAACTTGCTCTTGGAATCGCTTTCGAAGGTGGTCTTCTTCACTGAGGGGATGTTTCTCAGGTTATAGGGAGTGGTCACGCGTTACTTCATCTGTCTGGGGGATTGTTGATCATCATCATCCTCATCATCATCATCATCTTCAACAAAATGATTGACTTGGGTGCGACTTTTCGAAGAGTTTAGGCTGCTTGCTGCTGGTTTAGGTAGAGGGTTAGTAGGTGATGGGTTTGCACTTTGTCCCCTTGAGGTCTTCTTCAGTCTCTCAGCTTCTTATACCACAGCTTCATCTGCCAAAGCCTCGATTTCCTTGACAAAATCTTGTTCTGCGGGATCGTTGTACTTGGCTTTGAAAGCATTCAGAAGTTCAACATCATTTTTGATCTCGAGTCCTGAAATCTTGAGGACTTTCTTGACATTTTAGTTGGTCGTAGGCTTGGTGAACTTCTTCTCTTGGTAGTCTGCGGGCATAGGGTAATTAACTTAAAATGAACTACCACTGATGGTATAGTTGGTCTGGCTTTGAATTGAACCTTTCTGGATCTGAATGTTGATGTTTTGAGATTAAATCAAATCATCCATGTCCTTGCGGAATTATTCTGCCTCGGCGAGAGTGAACGTAGACTGAGTGGCAGTGTTAATGTTAACCTGACTCATGATCTATGAGACAAAGTTACTGGCTTGCAAACGTACTCGGTCAGGATAGGGTTCATTCCTTTGCACTGGATCAGCTTCTTCATGAGTAAGGCGATGTTGAATGGATTTTCTGATGCGAGGAATTCGAGCAAGGAACAGTTGAAGACCAGGTTTTGCTTGGAGTTCTTGCACTCCACAGTCACTTTGGCATGTTGCAGCATCAATCTGATGGCACGATCCCCTTACATAGCTGAAGAGATGTGCCTGAGTTTATCGAAATCGGTGTTGGAGAAGTTAAAAGTTCCTGTGGGAAGCAGGAAATCTTCGAAAATCATTAAATTAATTATAAAATTCTGAAAGATCGGACTTAAATCATAGTTCAAAATCTCAGAATGATTTTCATTGGTTTGATTTTTTAGTGTGATTTGAGTTATTAGTATTAACTATTAAACTTTAAAAGACTGTAATATATATAAACCCCTCACAAGGAACAGCACTTAGTTATTGGAAATGTTACATTCATTCAATACATCATCGATTGGTAGCGAACATTAATACAATTCCTTTTCATCGCAGTCGATTCTGAACTTTGGGTTTCTCTGCAATCAAGAGTTAGAGGAAATCAAGCAGAGCGCGCTGAAGCCATAGTAGAAGACTATACTCAAGTGGACATCGGTCGTGCTGGGCACCAACTTCCCCTCAATTCCTAAACCAGTGAAGCTCACTTACACTCAGGTACTCTCCTTAACAATGGGTAGGTGCCGCCATCAACGATGGGCATTCTGGGTGGACAAATTATACGACTGCCATTGGAGAATGTTTAGTGAGCAGTATCATCGTTAGTCGATATTTCAAGTTTGGCAACTGATGACTAGCTTTTTTATGGCCTTGAGCAGTACCTTCGTATGATTAGAAAGCCATAACAGTATACAGGGTAGAGAAACTCTAATGTAATGCATAAGAACCTGCAGATAAAGTAGAACGATGAGCTGTGGTAAGGCCTGCAAGACTTCATGAAAGAGCAGGGTGGGGTTTTCGATTTATCAAATCGTGAGTACTCAAACCATTAACCAATGAATGGATCCTTTAAGAATCCTTACCTGAAACGTCGAGATGCGAAGCTGGCGCTAAAGAAAATCTAAGTGGTTTAACAATACAAGGTGTAGGGCATGAAACCCAAGGATATAGCACTTGAGATGGGTGTGGATCGACGATTTGTATACAAAGCAATCGAGAAGTTTAAGTATGAGGTGGAGCACAGAGTGCTGAATCCAAAACAAAAGCTCAAGAATGGGAGGAAGAATACGCGGAGCAGCCCGCTGTTGCTGAAGGCGATTGTTACTATACTTGAACAGCGAGGCATCTACAAGATTACTGGCTGGCGCCTGCATCATAGCTTGCTTGAATTGCAGAGTAAGGACTAAGAATATAAGAACCTCACAGTGCCCAGCGTTGCTACGCTATTAAAGGTACTCAAGGAAAGTTTTCATTTACGATTTGGCAAAGCCCAGAACGCCAATGCGAAGTATAGAGACCCATTCTTCAACGAGAAGAGGCTTTGGGTGTCAAGACTGCTCGCGCAGCTATTCTTGGAGGATGCAGTGATCATATCAGTGGATGAATCCAACTTCAGGAGCGATTACATGCCTACAAAGCAATGGAGTTTCAATTCAGCTGCCCTTCACAAGGAAAACAATTATTTGACTCCTCTCTGGCCCCTGCTGTTGGTAAGACTGAGTTCTCGTCACCGACGATGTCATCCAGTATGGCGAGATGCTGGTTGGCTACTCTAACATCGAATCGAACACATCTATAATCAATGGGGTCAGAAAGTATGATAAAATGAAGACCCCGAACACCCCATTTTTGAAAGCAAGTTTCAATTCAAGATGAAAGTGACCTGAAAGCTGAAATTCTGAGACCCCAAGCAATTCTGGGAACCTCGAGGTAAGTATTGCTGCTTTTGCTTGACTATTTGAATACAGCGTCATCAGCAGCTCGAGAGATGTCAAATCTTATGGTAAGGGTTCTATAGTAGGTTAAGAAGACTAAATTGGCAATACTGCACGAATAGTGGCTGGATCTGGAATTGTTCCATCAAAAATTTCAAGGCCAAACTCGAAATCGATCTTTCCAAAGTTACGGAGGAAATCTTCCGCCTAGAGAGAGCTTATCTTTGAGGTTAAGGAGTAAAGCATCGCTGCCACCCCTGTCAAATGCAGCGACAAATACAAGTATACTCAGCTGTCACCTATCCTAGAAGCCCCAGAGGCAGTGCTCAATAGACATCCCTGCAGAAGCGCTTCGGCGCGATCAGAATATAGAGCTCTTCTAAGAAATCAAGCAGCTAACCATAAACCCCTCTCAAATCTGCTTCTGTTCTCACTCCATTGGTCCAGAACCTGGCCAGTCTCAGACTATAATCAACTCAACGCAAGGGCAGCGATGTATTGAGCGCGAATGGCAATGGAAATATTGCATGCATCACTCCCCGACGCTTGCAGCTGTCCAGCAGGCCTCAAAGCAGCAGCTAAATCACAGAGAATCGACAGGAAGGTAAGCGAATTCTATGGATTTTGACACTTTTATAGATGATTCTAAGTTCCCTCGGTCCATTAAGGGGAGTAATCAAGCAACTCAAGCTGTAGTCGATGCAGTTGATGCCTTACCATCATTCACTTATACTCCCATCGCATCTCGAAGCAGCAAGTCATCCAGCGGTTGGGGTCTTACGGGGTCTTGGCTCGAAATCTCTCAATCACCAAGGAATCCACTAAGAGATAGCAATTTTCGAGGAGCTTTGTGGCAGCCATCACCAAGGACCAGCTGATCTCTAGCCAAATAATTGAGGGGGCCTTCGATGCGGTGCTGTTTGAGAACTTCCTCTATCACACCTTGCGCCAGCTGCGCATAGACAAGGATCTCGCCCAGAAGATGATCGTGCTGCTCATGGACAACGCAGTCATTCACAAGTATTCAGAGGTGCTGGAGACTGCTAGGAAGTTCAAGGTCACTGTCCTCTTCAATGCAGAGTACTCACCCTGGCTTAATCCCATCGAGTAGTTGTTCTCCTACATTAAGAGGCACCTCCGTTAGGAGCAAGCTGACAGCAAGTAAGCATACTATACCTAACTTTTCATAGGATCCACCTGGTGAAGCGGCTCTCGCATATTTTGAAGGCCATGACCAAGACAGACGTCAACAAGCTCTGGGCTTTCAGTGTGAAGCAGTGGTGCAGCACCATCAAGCATGGATTTGTGTGAGGTTGATCTGAAATGCGATGAGTTGGAGTGCAGGGGCTATAGAAGCCACTAATATAACCATAGACTGCACTTGAATCGTCAAATTTATTGATTAAAAGCCCCCTTATTACATATCACACTTTTAAGTTTTAATTTTAACTAATCAAACCGAAAATCCAAAAACCTCTCTCATTTTCGCTCATTCAAATGGTCATTTTGTCTCCTCCTTCACTAATGCTGCTGAATTTGGTGCTCAAACAGTCGAGCAGGACTTGAAAGTTGCTGAGCTGGGGGTTTTAAAACATGGAGAATACGATAGGGTCTTAAATTTTACGCAACACTCATCAAGCATCGAGTTATTGACCATTTGCCACTCTCGATTATATAAAGAGTCAATGATTGGCAATCATTTTAAAAGTTGGACAGTAAAAACGACTATTGGTAACTAAAATAGAGATTCAGTCTATAAATTTAGTTTTTCCGCTTAAATTTCAAACATTTCAGTTGAAGATAGCTTAAATTCTCAAGTAATAGCTATAAGTGTTAGAATACAAATGAAAAGTAAATAAATCTAAATTGGTTATAAATATTATTAATTTTTATTAATTTATACAATTTCCTATTTTTATCTATTTTAGCAATATTATAAATTTAAATTCGTTTAATTAGATAACTAATCATTTTATTTGAATATTGAATCTAAGTATTAAACTATTGTGTTTGAACAAATAAGCTAAATTTTACAAATTATTTAAAAATAAATATAATTAAATTATTATGGTTTTAAGCATTTCAAAATAAGCTATAATTATTTTAAACTCAAAACTAATTATCATATTATTATCAAAAATGCGTTTAAAAAATTTTGCAAGGATCTTTATGAAAAATGTGAAATGCTCTTTATACTATATAGCTTAAGATATTTGGATATTTTTAAGAAAGTTTATAAAAATTTTTAATCATAACTTTTAAATTTATTTGATTTCATACTCTTCAAATATTGTGTAAGAATGTATGAAAATAAGGACATATTAATAATTAAAGAATTGTATTTTTATTATAAAGTTGAAACAGTAATTTCTAAATAAATAAAAAAAATACTACAATATTATTGAAGCAAAGAAGATAGTATTTCATTTTGAAAATTTTGTGAAAATTCTATTCACATCACTAGCTACAAAACTAAGTAATTGAATCACTATTTTTTATTTCACTCATCTTAAGGGTTTGTGAATGAATTATTTGGAAATTTTAGGTGCAAATTATACTTTGTTTTAATTGATTTGTAAAAAATAAGAAAAATATTTAAATTGAGCATGCGTTCTTTTCTTTTCAGAATTTTGTAAAGCCATTTAGTAAAATATTGATTGAGAAATACTGAAAAGAAATTATGATTATTAAGAACCTCTTAATTTTATCTTGATCATATTGATGAAAATTGTTGGAAATCATTTTTAAAGTCTCTTTTAAAACATGGACGATTAGTAAAAATTAATAGATCTTTAGCCCTCTTGATCTTCAAAGAATAGTTTACATTATACAATTATTATAAGTTTATTTAAAGAGACAAGCTTTCTAGTATATCGAAAAGTATAGCATATTTGACAATCATAAAATAATGAGATTAAATAACTGGAATATGGGCAGGGCAGTCACTTAGTTTGATTATTTTCTTTTTTTTCAGTTTAAATGAAAATTATAGAAACTTATTTTTAATCTTTGGAATGGAAGAGGATTTACTTTAGAAATATCTTTGATTTCTTCATTAAATTTTAACACAGACTAAAGCAAGTTGTAAGAATTGTGGTAGAAAAGTTTATTCTTATTTAATTGAAACTGCCTTTGTTGCCATTATTAAATTGATCTTAACAAGCATCATAAGCTTAGTTGATTTATTTTAAATTATGAGCATGAGTCTTTTGGAGTTTTCAGAAAAAAGTATCAATAGGAAGTAAAAACATTTGAATTGTAAGTTGAGACTATGACTTCCACAAAGTAATAAGCTATTAAAATTTCCCTCTGTTAGAATCATATGACTTTACTCAAAATTTATTGTTACCTGTGAGTTGAGAGCGAAGTTTATTTCTGATTTTTATAAATCAGCTGTAAATTTATTTCTCTAGTGTAAGTAAGGTATGTAAATATACTTTCAGTCTTAAAATTGATCCTCAGAGAATGTTTCTGGTAATAATTCCTGTGAAAACGTTCCAATCAAAGGGATATTATTATATTTTCAATTCAATTTGCTGCTAGGAGATTACGATTTGCATTCCTATTAAAATTATGATTTAATATTATAAATTTAAATTCGTTTAATTAGATAACTAATCATTTTATTTGAATATTGAATCTAAGTATTAAACTATTGTGTTTGAACAAATAAGCAAAATCTTTTTTTAAATATATGCTTATTATTCTTTCATTTAAAATTGGGTAGTATAATAATCAAAATTACATTTGGCAAATTTATTCTGTTTCACTGGCAGGTTTATTCTCGGAATTCCTCTAAGTTATCAAATTTGCCATCCACAAGAAATTTCTAAGAATTTTATGATTTACAGTTTATTCTTAATATTATTAATAATTCTTAATAAATTTAAAAGTAATAGTGATGATTAAGACTAGGTTATTTTATAGATATTATAGTAGATTTTTGCCACAATCTTTATGAAATATCAATTTAATAGTGATGAATTCATCGTGTTTTAAATTCGTGATGTTGTTACACATATTGACATATATATATCAAAGAATACCCAAAATATATATATTTATATTAATTAAATATATATTTTTTAACTTAGATAATTTTAATATGTTGAATTTATTTTTTAATTCAGGATTTAATAAAATTTGCAAATATAGTATAATAGAAGAATCTGATTTAAATCTGAAAGAAATGATTAAATAATAAAACAAACAACTTAAGAAATACGTTAAAATGCAAAAATCAAGATCTAATTTATTAGTGGAATAAGCTGTAGAATAATTAGCAATTGATTTAAGTTATCATTATATGTTAGTGAATAAGGATCTTCTTGAGAAATAAGATTGTTCAAGTTAAATAAATAATTCATTCCAAAATATAATTTATTAGGTAATAGTTTCTTTTTTAATACAACATATTATAATATTCTCTTTATTAAATATCCCCAACAGTAATGAATAAGACATTTTAACTTGATAAGATTAAGGCAGTATATGAATAAGTAAAGACATATGATGAAATTAAAGAAGTGAATCTCTCATGGCTAGCTATCATGCTTAACGCCCAATTTCAGCATATTGTTTAAAATGTTTGTGAAGAGATAGAAGAATTAGTAATAACAGAGAATGATGAGTTATAAGAAGAAGATAAACTATAAGTTAACTCCTCCAGTTTTACTATTTAAGGCTTCTAAAAAAAATTAAACATAATCTGTTTTAACTTAGATTTGAAGTGAGTGCATAGTCATCTGTCTGATCTATTTATTTTTGATTATTGTTAATTTATTATTTAAAAATCACTTTATTATTAAAAATCGAAAATATCCACTTCCAATATATTTAAAAGATTTAACTGTTTTATTATAAATAATCACTTAAAAATTCATTTAATAAATTCTACTCAATTTTCAGAAAATTCTTAAACATATTTGTTTTGACCGAGACCCGCCCTCCCCCATTCAATCGAGACCTCCCCCCTCCACCCCTGAAACCGAGAATCCCCTTTTATTATAGTTTTTTTTTTATGAATTTATTTTTCACTCAGAATAAATTTCTTGCTCTTCGGGCAGATATTATTGCTAAAATAGATAAAAATAGGAAATTGTAGAAATTAATCAAATTTAAATTTAAATATATTAATTTTAACCAACTTTACATTTCGTTTGTATTTTAACACTTATAGTAAGTATTTGTTGATTTTGAGAATTTAAAGCAGTACTGCTAGATCAAATAACAGAATTCTCAAATTTGTTGACTAAATTCTTATCTTGGTAACTATTAGTAGTTTTTACTGTCCAACTTATAAAATGATTGGCAGTCATTGAAATCTATGACCAAATTCTCATGATTTAGAGTGGAATCTCCACAAATGGTCAATATCTCGTTGCTTGATGAGTGTAAGATGAAATTTAGGACCCGATCGTATTTTCCATGTTTTAAAACCCCCAGCTCAGCAACTTTCAAGTCCTGCTCGACTGTTTGAGCACCAAATTCGGCAGCTTTAGTGGAGGAGGAGCCAAAATGACTATTTCAATGAGCGAAAATGAGAGAGGTTTTTGGATTTTTGGTTTGATTAGTTAAAATTAAAACTTAAAAGTGTGATATGTAATAAGGGGGCTTTTAATCAATAAATTTGACGATTCAACTGCTGTTTCTGTATGTATTGTTGACTTCAATAGCTCCTGCACCCCAACTCATCGTCTTTTATATCAATCTCACACAAATCCATGCTTGATGGTGCTGCACCACTGCTTCACGCTGAAAGCCCAGAGCTTGTTGACGTCTGTCTTGGTCATTGCCTTCAGAATCTGCGAAAGCCGCTTCACCAGGTGGATCGTATGAAAAGTTAGGCCCAAAATACTTACTTGCTGTCTGCTTGCTCTTAGCGGAGGTGCCTCTTGATGTAGGAGAACAACTGCTCGATGGGGTTAAGCCAGGGTGAGTACTCTGCATTGAAGAGGACAGTGACCTTGAACTTCCTAGCAGTCTCCAGCACCTCTGAATACTTGTGAATGACTGCGTTGTCCATAAGCAGCACGATCTTTTTATGGGCGAGATCCTTGTCTGTGCGCAGCTGGCGCAGGGTGTGATAGAGGAAATTCTCGAACAGCACAGCATCGAAGCCCCCCTCAATGATTTGGCTAGAGATCAGCTGGTCCTTGGTGATAGCTGTCACAAAGCTCATCGAAAATTGCTATCTCTTAGTGGATTCCTTGATGATTGAGAGATTTCGAGCCAAGACCACGTAAGACCCCAACCGCTGGTTGACTTGCTGCTTCGAGACTGCGATGGGAGTATAAGTGAATGATGGTAAGTCATCAATTGCATCGACTACAGCTTGGGTTGCTTGATTACTCCCCTTAATGGACTTAGGAAACTTAGAATCATCTATAAAAGTGTCAAAATCCATAGAATTTGCTTACTTTCCTGTCGATTCTCTGTGATTTCGCTGCTGCTTTGAGGCCTGCTGGACAGCTGCAAGCGTCGGGGAGTGATGCATGCCATGTTTTCATTGCCATTCGCGCTCAATACTTCGCTGCCCTTGCGTTGAGTTGATTATAGTCTGAGACTGGCCAGGTTCTGGACCAATGGAGTGAGAACAGAAGCAGATTTGAGAGGGGTTTATGGTTAGCTGCTTGATTTCTTGGAGGAGCTCTATATTCTGATCTCGCTGAAGCGCTTCTGCAGGGATGTCTATTGAGCACTGCCCTCTGGGGCTTCTAGGATAGGTGACAGCTGAGTATACTTGTATTTGTCGCTGCATTTGACAGGGGTGGCAGCGATGCTTTACTCCTTAACCTCAAAGATATGCTGTCTCTAGGCGGAAGATTTCCTCCGTAACTTTGGAAAGATCGATTTCGAGTTTGGCCTTGAAATTTTTTATGGAACAATTCCAGATCCAGCCACTATTCGTGCAGTATTGCCAATTTAGTCTTCTTAAGCTACTATAGAACCCTTACCATCAGATTTGACATCTCTCGAGCTGCTGATGACGCTGTATTCAAATAGTCAAGCAAAAGCAGCAATACTTACCTCGAGGTTCCCAGAATTGCTTGGGGTCTCAGAATTTCAGCTTTCAGGTCACTTTCATCTTGAATTGAAACTTGGTCTTTCAAAAATGGGGTGTTCGGGGTCTTCATTTTATCATACTTTCTGGCCCCATTGATTATAGATGTGTTCGATTCGATGTTAGAGTAGCCAACCAGCATCTCGCCATACTGGATGACATCGTCGGTGACGAGAACCTCGGTCTTACCAACAGCAGGGGCCAGAGAGGAGTCAACTTATTGGTTTTCCTTGTGAAGGGCAGCTGAATTGAAACTCCATTGCTTTGTAGGCATGTAATCGCTCCTGAAGTTGGATTCATCCACTGATATGATCACTGCATCTTCCAAGAATAGCTGCGCGAGCAGTCTTGACACCCAAAGCCTCTTCTCGTTGAAGGATGGGTCTCTATACTTCGCATTGGCGTTCTGGGCTTTGCCAAATCGTAAATGGAAACTTTCCTTGAGTACCTTTAATAGCGTAGCAACGCTGGGCACTGTTAGGTTCTTATATTCTTAGTCCTTACTCTGCAATTCAAGCAAGTTATGATGCAGGCGCCAGCCAGTGATCTTGTAGATGCCTTGCTGTTCAAGTATAGTAGCAATCGCCTTCAGCAACAGCGGGTTGCTCCGCGTATTCTTCCTCCCATTCTTGAGCTTTTGTTTTGGATTCAGCACTCTGTGCTCCACCTCATACTTGAACTTCTCGATTGCTTTGTATACAAATCGTCGATCCACACCCATCTCAAGTGCTAAATCCTTGGGTTTCATGCCCTCCACCTTGTATTGTTAAACCACTTAGATTTTCTTTAGCGCCAGCTTCGCATCTCGGCGTTTCAGGTAAGGATTCTTGGAGGATCCATTCATTGGTTAATGGTTTGAGTAGTCACGATTTGATAAATCGAAAACCCCACCCTGCTCTTTCATGAAGTCTTGCAGGCCTTACCACAGCTCATCGTTCTACTTTATCTGCAGGTTCTTATGCATTACATTAGAGTTTCTCTACCCTGTATGCTGTTATGGCTTTCTAATCATACGAAGGTACTGCTCAAGGCCATAACAAAGCTAGTCATCAGTTGCCAAACTTGAAATATCGACTGACGATGATACTGCTCACTCAACATTGTCCAATGGCAGTCGTATGATTTGTCCACCCAGAATTCCCATCGTTGATGGCGGCACCTACCAATTGTTAAGGAGAGTACCTGAGGTGTAAGTGAGCTTCAATGGCTTAGGAATTGAGGGGAAGTTGGTGCCCAGCACGACCGATGTCCACTTGAGTATAGTCTTCTACTATGGCTTCAGCGCACTCTGCTTGATTTCCTCTAACTCTTGATTGCAGAGAAATCCAAAGTTCAGAATCGACTGCGATGAAAAACTGTGTTGAGAGTGAGAATTAATTGACTATTCATCACTTCTAATATACTACGACAGCTATTCCATGTAAGGAGGGGTTTTGGGGTTTTGAAATAAATTCAAATAGAAATATAAATACAAGTATGCAATATTAAAATCAGCAGTGTATAGTAATGATTGCTGTTGATAGAGGTATGAATTATATGTGATTAATTATTTAACATGCTGAATTTAAACTTCAATATAACGAATTCACCTAAACTCACTCTCATTCGTAAATGCACTCCTCTTTATCACCCCTTACAATCAAGTAGGCAGTTGCATGCTCGAAGCAGTGAGATTCTGTCACTGTTCCCATGTTGAGGGCTTTCTTGATTCTTGCCAATCTGAGTTACAGGTGGGGTGGTAGCAAATTCTAAGGTTGAGTCTTGCGCTGGCTGGTTCTCTTCGATACTTGACTCTTTAGATACTGTATAGTACCCTTGTGGATTTTAGTGTTCGGGTGAAGGAGGTGGCATATCAAATTCTCGTATCTCTTTGCTAT
This sequence comes from Oxytricha trifallax, assembly GCA_000711775.1. Classification (NCBI taxonomy): domain Eukaryota; phylum Ciliophora; class Spirotrichea; order Sporadotrichida; family Oxytrichidae; genus Oxytricha; species Oxytricha trifallax. Next base: position 31,460 of record ARYC01001456.1, on the reverse strand, counting down.
TGATAGTAGTTCCTCGCCTTTGCTGGTCCTGATGTGAAAGGCTCTAAGGGACTTGTTTTCATTTAACCACTGCTTGAGATAGGTGTTGAGGCATTGATGCTGGAACGATGTGGACTTTTAATAGAAACTCATGAAATGGTTGGCGAGCCTTTGAATCACCATCGCCATGTACCATCCTTGCTCAAACAAACTCTTGGCATTCTGAATTTACTTTGATGATGGTTGGTAGGGTAGTTGGCCTTTGCGGGGTCTCTCTTTATAGGTGCCAGGCCTCCAGCTGATATGTGTTTTTGAATGGATGAAATTAAACTTTAGTAGCCTAAGAAATCAAAGATATCGATGTCGATTTTCTCATTGGTCCTTAAATTTTCAAGAGCCTCTGCACAGTTTGGATTGGTCTCGTCAAGATAGGCAGCGAATGTATTGTTGATACACCTAACCATTTGGCTGTTGAGGTAAGACTCAAAAATAGAACGTTTAGTCTCTTGCTTCAGCCCAATAACTTTGGGGTTCACGAATTCTATCGTAAATAAGAATAGAGATATATATCTTACTTAGGGACTGTTCCTTGATTCTAGTATTTAATATATTAAGCATGGCTTGAGAGTATACTAAAGATTTTAGCTAATATATTTGCTCTGGATAAAGTCAAGGAACAGTCCCTAAGTAAGATATATATCTCTATTCTTATTTACGATAGAATTCGTGAACCCCAAAGTTATTGGGCTGATGCAAGAGACTAAACGTTCTATTTTTGAGTCTTACCTCAACAGCCAAATGGTTAGGTGTGTTAACAATACATTCGCTGCCTATCTTGACGAGACTAATCCAAACTGTGCAGAGGCTCTTGAAAATTTAAGGACCAATGAGAAAATCGACATCGATATCTTTGATTTCTTAGGCTGTTACAAGTTTAATTTCATTCATTCAAAAACACATATCAGCTGGAGGCCTGGCACCTATAAAGAGAGACCCCGCAAGGGCCAACTTCCCTACCAACCATCAATCAAAGTAAATTCAGAATGCCAAGAGTTTGTTTGAGCAAGGATGGTACATGGCGATGGTGTTTCAAAGGCTTGCTAATCATTTCATGAGTTTCTCTTACAAGTCCACATCGTTCCAGCATCAATGCCTCATCACCTATCTCAAGAAGTGGTTAAATGAAAATAAGTCCCTTAGAGCCTTTCACATCAGGACCAGCAAAGGCGAGGAACTACTATCTATAGCATAGAGATATGAGATTTTGATATGCCACCTCCTTCACCCGAACACTAAAATCCACAAGGGTACTATACATTTAATAATAAATAAATTAAATTAAATAAAAAAGTATCTAAAGAGTCAAGTATCGAAGAGAACTAGCCAGCGCAAGACTCAACCTTAGAATTTGCTACCACCCCACCTGTAACTCGGATTGGCAAGAATGAAGAAAGCCCTCAACATGGGAATAGTGACAGGATCTCACTGCTTCGAGCATGCAACTGCCTACTTGATTGTAAGGGGTGATAAAGAGGAGTGGATTTACGAATGAGAGTGAGTTTAGGTGAATTCGTTATATTGAAGTTTAAATTCAGCATGTTAAATAATTAATCACATTTAATTCATACCTCTATCAACAGCAATCATTACTATACACTGCTGATTTTAATATTGCATACTTGTATTTATATTTCTATTTTAATTTATTTCAAAACCCCAAAACCCCTCCTTGCATGGAATAGCTGTCGTAGTATATTAGAAGTGATGAATAGTCTATTAATTCTCACTCTCAACACAGTTTTTCATCGCAGTTGATTCTGAACTTTGGGTTTCTCTGCAATCAAGAGTTAGAGGAAATCAAGCAGAGTGCGCTGAAGCCATAGTAGAAGATTATACTCAAGTGGACATCGGTCGTGCTGGGCACCAACTTCCCCTCAATTCCTAAGCCATTGAAGCTCACTTACACCTCAGGTACTCTCCTTAACAATTGGTAGGTGCCGCCATCAACGATGGGCATTCTGGGTGGGCAAATCATACGACTGCCATTGGAGAATGTTGAGTGAGCAGTATCATCGTTAGTCGATATTTCAAGTTTGGCAACTGATGACTAGCTTTGTTATGGCCTTGAGCAGTACCTTCGTATGATTAGAAAGCCATAACAGCATACAGGGTAGATAAACTCTAATGTAATGCATTAGAACCTGCAGATAAAGTAGAGCGATGAGCTGTGGTAAGGCCTGCAAGACTTCATGAAAGAGCAGGGTGGGGTTTTCGATTTATCAAATCGTGACTACTCAAACCATTAACCAATGAATGGATCCTCCAAGAATCCTTACCTGAAACGTCGAGATGCGAAGCTGGCGCTAAAGAAAATCTAAGTGGTTTAACAATACAAGGTGGAGGGCATGAAACCCAAGGATATAGCACTTGAAATGGGTGTGGATCGACGATTTGTATACAAAGCAATCGAGAAGTTCAAGTATGAGGTGGAGCACAGAGTGCTGAATCCAAAACAAAAGCTCAAGAATGGGAGGAAGAATACGCGGAGCAACCTGCTGTTGCTGAAGGCGATTGCTATTATACTTGAACAGCAAGGCATCTACAAGATCACTGGCTGGCGCCTGCATGATAACTTGCTTGAATTGCAGAGTAAGGACTAAGAATATAAGAACCTAACAGTGCCCAGCGTTGCTACGCTATTAAAGGTACTCCAGGCAAGTTTCCATTTACGATTTGGCAAAGCCCAGAACGCCAATGCGAAGTATAGAGACCCATCCTTCAACGAGAAGAGGCTTTGGGTGTCAAGACTGCTCGCGCAGCTATTCTTGGAAGATGCAGTGATCATATCAGTGGATGAATCCAACTTCAGGAGCGATTACATGCCTACAAAGCAATGGAGTTTCAATTCAGCTGCCCTTCACAAGGAAAACCAATAATTTGACTCCTCTCTGGCCCCTGCAGTTGGTAAGACTGAGGTTCTTGTTACCGACGATGTCATCTAGTATGGCGAGATGCTGGTTGGCAACTCTAACATCTAATCGAACACATCTATAATCAATGGGGCCAGAAAGTATGATAAAATGAAGACCCCGAACACCCCATTTTTTAAAGACCAAGTTTCAATTCAAGATGAAAGGGACCTGAAAGCTGAAATTTTGAGACCCCAAGCAATTCTGGGAACCTCTAGGTAAGTATTGCTGCTTTTGCTTAACTATTTGAATACAGCGTCATCAGCAGCTCGAGAGATGTCAAATCTGATGGTAAGGGTTCTGTAGTAGGTTAAGAAGACTAAATTGGCAATACTGCACGAATAGTGGGTGGATCTGGAATTGTTCCATCAAAGATTTCAAGGCCAAACTCGAAATCGATCTTTCGAAAGTTACGGAGGAAATCTTCCGCCTAGAGACAGCATATCTTTGATGTAAAGGAGTAAAGCATCGCTGCCACCCCTGTCAAATGCAGCGACAAATACAAGTATACTCAGCTGTCACCTATCCTAGAAGCCCCAGAGGGAGTGCTCAATAGACATCCCTGCAGATGCGCTTCAGCGCGATCAGAATATAGAGCTCCTCCAAGAAATCCAGCAGCTAACCATAAACCCCTCTCAAATCTGCTTCTGTTCTCACTCCATTAGTCCAGAACCTGGCCAGTCTCAGACTATAATCAACTCAACGCAAGGGCAGCGAGGTATTTGAGCGCGAATGGCAATGAAAATATGGCATGCATCACTCCCCGACGCTTGCAGCTGTCCAGCAGGCCTCAAAGCAGCAGCGAAATCACAGAGAATCGATAGGAAGGTAAGCAAATTCTATGGATTTTGACACTTTTATAGATGATTCTAAGTTTCCTAAGTCCATTAAGGGGAGTAATCAAGCAACCCAAGCTTTAGTCGATGCAATTGAGGCCTTACCATCATTCACTTATACTCCCATCGCAGTCGCGAAGCAGCAAGTCAACCAGCGGTTGGGGTCTTACGGGGTCTTGGCTCGAAATTTCTCAATTACCAAGGAATCCACTAAGAGATAGCAATTTTCGATGAGCTTTGTGGCAGCCATCACCAAGGACCAGCTGATCTCTAGTCAAATCATTGATGGGGCCTTCGATGCCGTGCTGTTCGAGAACTTCCTCTATCACACCCTGCGCCAGCTGCGCACAGACAAAGATCTCGCCCATAAAAAGATCGTGCTGCTCATGGACAACGCAGTCATTCACAAGTATTCAGAGGTGCTGGAGACTGCTAGGAAGTTCAAGGTCACTGTCCTTTTCAACGCTGAATACTCACCCTGGCTTAACCCAATCGAGCAGTTGTTCTCCTACATCAAGAGGCACCTCCGATAAGAGCAAGCAGACAGCAAGTAAGCTTACTATACCTAACTTTTCATAGGATCCACCTGGTGAAGCGGCTCTCGCAGATTCTGAAGGCCATGACCAAGACAGACGTCAACAAGCTCTGGGCTTTCAGCGTGAAGCAGTGGTGCAGCACCATCAAGCATGGATTTGTGTGAAGTTGAGATGAAGGAGGATGAGTTGGGGTGTAGAAGCTAGAGAAGACACCAATACATACAGAAACAGCAGTTTAAATCTTTAATTGCTTGATTTAAAGCCACTTATTACAAATCACACTTTTAAGTTTTAATTTTAACTAATCAAACCCAGAAATCCAAAAACCTCTCTCATTTTCGCTCATAAAAATGACCATTTTGGCTCCTCCTCCACTAAAGTTGTCAAATTTGGTGCTCAAACAGTTGAGCAGGACTTGAAAGTTGCTGAGCTGGGGGTTTTAAAACATGGAGAATACGATCGGGTCCCAAATTTGACAAAACACTCATCAAGCAACGAGATATTGACCATTTATGGTGATTCCACTCTCAATCGTGAGAGATTTAGGCATAGATGTCAATGATTGACAATCATTTTAAAAGTTGGACAGTGGAAATGACTATTGGTTACTAAACTAGTGAATCAGATGAAAAATTCGAAGATCCTGCTTTAAAATCAGTGATTCAGATTAAAATTTGAGTAGCCATTTAACATTGAGCTATATGTGTTCGAATACAAACGAAATGTAAAGTTGGTTAAAATTAATTTAATATATTTAATTTTTGATTTATTTCTCAGATTTCCTATTTTTATCTATTTTAGCAATAATAGATATTGATGATAAATTGATAAAAATGGGTAAAAATGGATTGTAGCACACTATTGACTATAAATTGTTTAACAAAAAACATTCTTCTATATAAGTTGTTGATAGAAATATTCAAAGAGCATTATAAAATATATTATAAAAATGTACTATTTTATTAAACTATAATTTGTAAATTGAAACTTATAATTAAAAAAATGAATAAATAAAATTATTTTTTTATTAGAGCACTGTAAATATCGAAATAATTACGAAAAGTATCAGCTCCAAATAGCGACAATGAAAATAATTTGATAAATTAAGAGAGCAGTTCGAGATTACAAAGCTTCTCTTAATTAATAGATGCTGAGAATATAGATTAAGATATATAGAAATAGAACAAGAAAAATGTTATATTAAAACATTAACAGCATTAAAAGTAGCATGGTAAATATGATTTTTATAAAGTTGAAAAATTAAATTTTTAAATAATTTAATTTAATAATTAGATTAATTAAGTAGTAGAGAGAATTAAATGAGAAAGAATAAGCAAGGAGGAAAAGCCTAGAAAATTAAGTTTACTAATAACTTTATGACAATTTCGTTTCTCAGAGGCAAAGTAATCACCAAGTTGAAAATGCATATATGCCACTCTTGTGGATTATAATATAACAGATTTTAATGTGTATTCTGTAATTGAATATGTAGTAATCATTTTACAAAATGTTTAAATAAAATAAAAATTATGGATGCAGAGATAATCCCAAAGTTAAAACCCACCACTGAGATAAAATTCATCTCAACGCAGAAAACCTAATTTCTTCAATTTGCGCAGTCCCAGTTATCAAAACTAAAGAATGAATATAGTGTCTCTATAGGAATCTTAAATTGTCAGTAAACTCAAATAAAATAAGCCAAAAGATTCAAAGTTGTAGCAGTAGTCTAATAAAGTTACTTAAATCCGAAATTCAAAGTAAAGGGGGGATTGGAAACTTAACTCTCTAGAATTGAAAATAAATAATTTAAATTTAAGATTTAAGTTACTTTTTTTCTTTTTAACTGCAATTTTTTATTCTTAAATAACATAAATTAATAAAATAAGAATAGAAGTTTTTGAGTAAATATAAAAATAATCAAAATAGGGAAAAAGTAAATATTCATATTATTAAATACAAACTAAAATTTATAAGACATTCTGCATTAAAAATGTTTTAGATTTAAAAGGCTCAATAAAAATCTCCCAAAGTAAGGAGATAGTTAAAGGAATAATCAAAAATAATAGCATATACCAATTCCAAATAATATAAAAAGTTCTTTAATAGTTAAAGATGCAGTTTAACCTAAAATACAGATAAACAATCAGGATTTAGTTGTACAGTCTTCTTAAGATATTTAATATACTGATTAAGATCCTTAAGTATTCAACGAAGATGTAACATTAAATTCACACATAAATATGCACACAAGAAATCTATTTTCATTTATAGATTTAATAAATCATTCATTGCAATTCAATTTAAAATATATATATTAAAAATGTAACAGAAGTTTAAGTTTTCCAAACTCATCCAGGAGAATTTGATTATAAAGAACTTTAAGAGTTTATCAAACTTGAATAAGAATCATAAAGATAATCCAAAAACCTAGACAAAAAAGACAATTTTATGATAAGAGATTCACTGTAACAATAATAAAAACGGCATGAAAGTTATGAACCAGTCTATACATCATAAAATAGAGAAAACAGTAGTTAATAGAAGAATTAAAGTGCCCATCATTTGCAAGTAAAAATGGGATTATTTTATTAAACAATTCTAATAAAAAAATATCACCCTATATAATTAAATGATGCATCCATTATAAGGTTTCTTGCGCATACCAACAAACGGTAGTAAAGGCTATAAGAGAAATAGTTAATTGATGAATCATAATAAGTCTAATATTGTATGAATACATTTGATTTGGGAAATTAATATGAAATTAATTAATAAAATTATCAAAATCTTGTCAGTTAACTTTCTGGAAACCTAGACAATAAGGTATTTGTTGATAGAGAATTTAAAATTAGCTTGACTTTACTGTTGGCGGTACCCCTCTATCGCATTCCTGAAGCGAGATAACTCAACTTTAATTTATGTATTGAAATTTTGATTATATTAATTTAAACATTACTATTTGATATTAATTTTTATAAATTAATAAAAGTAACCAAAGCGGATAATCAATCTAAAGACAGCCTAAAATTTTTAAAGAAGATTTATTATATAAAAATAATAGAAATAAAAACTAAGATTATACAATATATGATTCTCGAGAGTTAGTATCAAAATCAAAGAAGCAGCAACATAACATAGCCACTATGAAGGAGAGTGAAATTCAATCTCACGATTTGGATTTGCTGTCATATCTACATAATCCTAATGTATACAGAGGCTTATAAAATTTATGAAACTATTGCACCTTTTATATCAATTTATAAATTGAATTATTTTATACTACTGATAACTTAATCACAATTAATTTAATAACTTAATGCTTAAAGTACCCTATAAAAACATCAAGCCTTTACTATGATAAAAAATATCCCCCAAAACTCCCTATCAACTGCGATCTCAAAATAGGATTGCTATCAAATTATAGATAAAATTTAGAGTGAAATAAGCGATAAAAATTTTATTGAGAACGCCAGCTCACCAAAAGAGAGTATCAGTAAAATAGATTAAATTATTAGTATTCTGCAGAATATTAAAGCAAATCTAGGTACTAATAATTCTACTACCTAACAAAACCATTAGAATCCTTTATTATAAATCATACATTATAATTTAATGTAGATTTATTATAAATATTTTTGATAAATTTCATTTTTATTAAAAATTCTTAATCAAAGTAAAACTCAAACAGAAATAGTGGCTAAGGATAAAAATATAAAATAAATTCTTCTAGTCAATAGATTAAGCAGGGTATTAATAACATTAATAGAAAATAAAATTAAGAAAAATCCAACTCAAGCAGGTAGTTCACAACAAGTAGCATTTTACACAAAAGTAGTTTTGTTGGAACCAATTAAAGGCCAAGAACTATAAAAAGCAATATCATATGTTTTATTTTTGCAAAATTGTAAAAAGAAATAGTTATTTATTAAATAAAAAATAACTGATAGAAGCTAGAGCAAGCCGATTGATGTACTTAAAGTTAATAAAATAAAGCCAAATAAAATGTGAGAATAATTTAAGCTAATTTTCTAATAAATTCCTTATTTCTACAAAATTTATATAGCTAATGTAAATAATAAGCATTTATTCTAAATGTTAAATGTAATTTAAATTTCAGATTTATAAAAAAACTATAATTATTAATAAATAAAATATCTTTTATATATGAGAAACTAATAAAACTTAGATTCAAATTTAAAGCCAAACAACAACTATCAAAACTCTTCAGTTGAGTTAGACCACAATTTCAGGTAAGTTAGAGACTAAGAACATTATAACTTATCTGCAAGCACAGTTCAAGATTACTACAGATAATCAGGTAAGATATTAAACAAAATTTCATAAGAAATTGCTAATATTAAATTGATATAGACCTTAGAGGCAATTTTCAGTAGAACAAGCAGCAAAATGGCTAAAACGGAATTAACTTGTTGAAGTAGAAGGATGTCGATAACTTTTTTAAACCTAAAAGTCATAAAGAAAAACAGAGATCAAAGTCTTACAAAGAAAGTACCCAATAGACAGGGGGATAGCTATTGTTGTTTATAATAATTTCAAATGTTAAAGCAATTTTCAAATTTCAAATATTAAATACATTTGAAATACAAGTGAATAGTTCAGCTTAGCTACAGCCCAAACTACTATACAAAAATGGGTTGATGGATAAAGATAAGGAATCTTTCAAAGATTAAGCAAGAATATCTCAACCAATCCAGATTTATGAAAGAAATTCAAACAATCAACATAAAAAGAAAAGCAAGTCAGCTGACTTTAGATAGCAACATAATACATCAACAGAAACCTAGATTATAGAAGAAGAGAAATTTTACAATTATAAGTAAGCAAAGGAAAAGATTTTGCTTATTTAAAGAATCTCTGAAACTTATTATAAATGATTATCAATTATTATTGCTTGTGTTACTTATACAAAAAATGTTTGCATACTTTTTATTTTGTTAGATACTCATGTATCTGTATCTTTCTAAAACTTCTTTGACGGAAGAATAAAAGATAGAATCAAACATACTCCAAACGCTAGGTATGACTCTAAGACTCAAGAATGGTTAGTTCCTTAGGAAAATTGCAGCCTTATGATTTAGCTTATAACACAGCTTTGTGTTGAGAAAAAAGTCAAGATTCAAGCAATGCCAGATTTTGTTCAGATATTTTTGGAGATAAGTTTACCATTTTCTGATAAAAATTGCAACTATAAAAAGATTGGATTGATGCATGATTACACAAAAGATTAAATGCTTAATATATGCTTAGATAAATTGCCAAATCAAATGATAAACAAACTTTTTAATTTTTAGAAGGAAGGCATTTAGTTTGGTATTAAGAGACATGGTAGAATAATTTTGGCAGATGAAATGGGGGTTGGTAAGACTGTTCAAGCATTAGGAATTTCTTATATTTATCGCTCTGAATGGCCTTTGATTATCTTTGCTCCATCTTAACTCAAGTAATATATTTATTTATACAAGAGTCAATGGAAAGAAGAGATTCTTAAATGGTTACCTGATATTCATTCCAACACAGTATCTATTCTAGATCATGCAAAATAATCTTGGCCAATTAAGTCTTAAATAGTGATTCTTTCTTATGAAATTGCTCAAAAGCTATCAGCAACTATAGAAGGGTTTTAATTTAAGGTATTTATAGCCGACGAAGCTCATTATATCTAATGATTGTTTCCCAATTTTTATTTTTTTACTTATACTTGAAGAGCTATAATACTAAGAGGACTAAAGCATTAATGCCAATTTTGATGAAAGCAAAGCGAGTATTGCTAATTTCAGGGACTCCTATGATATCTAGGCCAAATGAAATATATAACATTATCAAGATAGTAAGGCCAGATATAACTCCATTCTTTCATGAATTTGCAGAGAGATACTGTAATCCTTAAAATTATCAATATGGCACTTGTTACAATGGCAGCTAATGTACACAAGAACTTAATTTTCTGCTTACATCAAGTATTATGATTCGTAGATTAAAGAAAACTGTTCTTGATTAGCTACCTCCAAAGATCAGGCAAAAGATTGAAATTAAGACTGACTAGAAAATTTCTGGTCAAGTTTTTAAACTTATGAATAAAATTCTTGATGATAAAGACTGTCTTCCTAGATTTTTACAAACTTAAGAGAAGCTCTATCTTTAAAACCAAGAATAAAATTTTGAAAACTAACATGAAGTTCCAGTTTAAAAATAAGAAGACCATATTTTTTCTATTTATCAACTTACTGGTACTGCAAAGATTCCTGGCATTATAGAATTTATACAGCATTTAGTGGAGTGTAATGTGAAGTTTATCATATTTGCCTATCATATGAATGTTCTTGACGCTATCGAGGTATTCATGAATTAGAAAGCTGTAAGATTCATAAGAATCGATGGATCTACTTCTATGAATCAAAGAACCTTAAAGGTATCTCAGTTTTAAACTGATGATTTTTGTCTTGTAGCAATTCTTGGTATCCATTCATGTGCAGTAGGATTGAATTTGACAAGTGCTTCAACAATTGTTTTTGCTGAAATGTTTTGGACTCCTAGCATGATGACTCAAGCTGAAGACAGAGCACATCGTATAGGCTAGAAGTCAAGTGTTAACATATACTATCTCTTTGCACCTCAAACTATCGATGATGTCCTATATAGAATGCTTTAAGAAAAGCATAAAATATTGGCATCATCATTAGATGGAGAGTAGATTTAGGTTGAGCAAAAAGATAAAGTAAATAGGGACCTAATAGCTAAGAGAGCTTAGCAAAAGAATAGATTTAATGAAATATGTTCAAATTAAAATGGGCAATAAGAGAATTAGATAGTAAAAGACTAAGTCAAGATAGATTGCTCAAATATCTAAAATTTTGCTTTGAAATTGGTTCAAAAGAAATTACCTGTTAAAGGAGATTTGTAAAAGCAGAATTCTAGAATCGAAGACTTTTTTAAGAAATCAGACAAGCCTTTGCCACTTCAAAATCAAAAGTAACTAGTATTGACAAAAAATTTGAACTTAAATTAAAATTAAGATGAGATTAGTGAGATTTAAATTATGCAAGAGATTAGCGAAGAATATCACAGTTTTGAAGACTCATCTATTATGAATGTTGATACCAGATGCAATTCTTAGTAAATTCAGAGTTAAGATTATGAAGATTACTATGACTATGATAACTTTGATTAAGTACCAGATCGAACATCAACATAAGTGATTACTAAAGTAAGACCCAATCAAAAGTGTGATGAATCAAAATTTATTAAGTAGTCTATGAACTAGTTACCTCTTTAAGAAAAGAAATCTGGAAAAGATTAGGATTTTTAAAAGTCTGAGCATTAACATAATAAGATTAAAGATTAGGAGGAAGTAAAGTAGCAAAAATCACAAAAGCAAACTCCTATTATTTAACAGACTGAGAAAGAAGAAAATCCCTTCAAAGACTTGATAAACCATTTTAAATCGCTTTTGAACAAAAATAAATCATAAGATAAATCCTTTACATTACCAAATCATCCATAAACTACAAACATGCCATCTGATAGCAACATAATCTTTTCATAGATTAATAAGAATAAGGGCTTAATCAGATAATAAGTATCTCAGTATCAATAGCAGTAAAATAATATTTAGAGTAACAATCATGTGTAGTTTTAGCAAGTTGGGTAGTCACATAAAAAGAGAACTTATTAGGAGTTACAGGGAGCCAATAAAAACATAAATCACTAAATTCAATAGAAAGTTCAGCCAAAAACTTAGTTTTAAAATGAATAGCATAACTAGAATAGTGAGTCTAATTTCAATACTTATAAATATAGAAAATTTAACAATCGTTGAGTTATAGATGATATGAAAATAATGATATTAGTTTTAGTATTTATTTATATAAATTATTATAAACTAACTAAAATTTTACAAATTAATCATGAAGACATGGATATTTAAAATCTTATTAATATAGTAATTTAACTTATTTATTTCTAATCACATATAATAAATTAAAAAATCAACTAGTTATTGTCATCTAATCATTATTTCTACTATTAAATGTAAAATAATTTTAATTTAAATAAATCGAGTAATAATCACAGAATGGGAATCCACGCCACAGCCAAAGCACTCCAATTGAACATGTACATCTACAGATACCACATCATGGGAGGTGCCTTCACCTACTTCGCAGTCCCACAAGCCATCAGCTCCTTCAACCTTATATCAGACATCAGACGCCAACTTAAGGAAATCGAATAGTCAAGAATAGCTAATGGTTATGAATGGTATGCTAAGTATATTTAAACTTAGAAATTATTAACAAAGTTTAAAATATTTTAATCCCCCTAAAAGTTAACTATATTTCTTACAAATTCCCTGTTTAATTGTGGATTTAAGTCATTCATATTAATATGATTAGAATATTTATAATAAATTCACCAAAAAAGTACTGAACGAGTCGATTAGAACGATAAGATCAGCATAGACACGCCATTAATATAAGGATAGACATCAATAAATATATATGTATAGTAAACTATAAGCTTCCTCATCATATTCACCTCAAACCCGTCTTAACCGACAGGGGTTTTGGGGTAGAGTGAGATGAAAGGCACCTTAATTTTTAAAAATTGATGAAAAAGAAATGTATAATGGAAAGTTCTGTATTGGCATTTAAAATGCTTACTGATATACTGAAGGTATGGTCTATATTTAATATATATCAAGGTCAAAATTTAACATATTGTCAGACCTTAATAAATAAATTAAAATTATACCTATTTAATATTATATATTTGGAATGATTCGTCATACTATAAGTATCATATGCTTAGAATGTCTATTCATTGATTACAATCTATAAAGTAAATGTCATTTTTTAAGAGATTCCATTCAACATAATTTTAAAAATATAATAATTTTAATATAATTGTAAAAACTAAGTAATTTAAAAATGAATGGAAATAGTGGTATAGACAGACTATAAAGAGAGAATTTGTTTCGTAATAGAAGTGAACGCTTGATGGATCGCTTCCTCATGAGAGCTGAAAATGTATGCTAAATAGATAATTTAATAAATAATTTTGTCATTATTTTCTCTTTAATTCTTGAAATTAAAATACTTTTTATAGAAACAAGTAGAGGATTTAAAGCAAAAACTACAACATCTCCAGCAAAGACATCAGCAAGCTTTAAAACGCTAGAAACCCGACGATTCTAAAAAATTAAAAGAAGAAGAGTAAAAAAAGGCTTAACTAGAAAAAGAGAAGCAAAAACGTGAAGAACTTCAACAAAAATACGCAAATGTTGATCACTACAATGCACTTTGCAAGATAATAAAGCATTTGTATAATCCCAAGAAGTTCTCTAAGTGCTTGCAGATGATTGTGCGATTAGTCAAGGAATTCTTTGATTTTTTCGATGGGAATACACTATTTCACTGTTTTGAAGCGATTATGCGCTATGATAAGAAGTTCGAGAAGAAGGAAGATAGAGATCTAATCGAGTAGCTTTATCTATAAAAAATAGTAAAATAATATATAAAATCTTTTTTAATTATAGAATAAATGTGATACTCTATCTATTTTTGATTGAGTTAAGCGATTAAGATCAGGATTTATTCAATGAGATGTAGGAAAAAGTATTAGATTTAATGTATATTGGGGTTTACGTTCAGAGCAACCTCTATACTGATGATAATTTCAAGGTAAATCTTTTTTCTTCTTCATTAATTTTTTAATAATTTTAAACATTTTGTTTATAGTTCAATGAGGTAATCAGAGAAGTGAATGAAATGCTAGAAAGCCTAGCATTGTATGATGAGTTATAAGATGTTCACGAGGACTTATGCGTTTCTTAAAAAGTTATATAAGAGTTGTTTGAAGATAAAAAAGAGGAAGAGGAGGAAATTAAATAAGATTAATAAGATTAACAAAAGAAGAGCGAACTTGACTTCCTGTCTAGACAAAATTATTATACATGCATAAATGTTTCAACTTCTATTTGCCATGTATTTTTATTATTTAAATATTAGTACGACAAAAGTTCATCTACGAATAAGTACTTATAGAGGCTGGTGATGACGAAGAAAAATTAGAAGCCTTTTTGAATGGCATCAAAAGAAGAATGTTCTTCTAAACTCTTTAATAAGTGTATTAATTTCATAAATAAGCTTGGGCTAGACCTGTTGTAGTATCAACTATAAAAAAGGTTTACCTTGAAAAGTAAGTAAAAAAGATCTTATTATGTGGAATATTAAAGTTTTATTTTAAGTATACCTTATTCAGCATATTTTTATAGATAAAAGTTCAATGAGAGTGAGCAAGAACAGCTTGAAGATATGATAAGCAATCTACATTCAAAAATTTCACTAGGGATAAGTAAGTAAAAGTTTAATGAGATATTTAATTTATGTTTAATTTAATAATTTTAGAGTAAAGTCAAGGCAGAGAGAAAATGGACGAGAAGATCAAGGATAACCCATTACAAGCCTCGTACTAAGTTAAGGATGGTAGAGCAGAGAAAATTGTATATGGAAATGCTGATCATGCATGGGCAAGCAAACAAGCTGGGCTTAACTGGAGTGATACCAGATGATAAAGAGCAAAAATACATTCCTATAGTCTAATTAATTTTCAAGAATTTAGTGTGCTGTTTTTAATATAACTATAACTTTTAGATTCACTCAAATTCCTGTTGTGACATTTTCATTAAAATTAGTATATGTATAAGCTAAGATACCTTCAAAAGTTAACTTTAGCAATTTAGAGACTCTTCTACACAGTCAATATTAACTTCAAATATTTAAATTATAGACTCCAAACCTCAGCTAGACACTTTGATACAGCTCTTAGACCAACAATCAATAATTTACCTTGATTATTTCGAGCATACTTACAGAAGCTATTATGGTTTTATTTGCTGGCTCATAATCAAAGTGCCTTTATTAGCTAATGAAATTAATATAGATAATTCTGCTTGTAATACTGAATAAGTTTTTATGATTGACTGCATTAAGCTTAGGACACAGATTATCGAGTTAATTAGTATCACAGCAAACCCTAAAATTATGAAAGTAGTGCCTATAAGTAACTAAGAAGGGGCATTATTTGATCCAACTCACTTACAGAGAGATTTTGGTTTGTACATGATTAACGTTTTTCAAGGTTTATAGTCAATTGTTAATGACAACAGTCAGCAAGATTTTACAAATACCTCATAAATATTTGTAGTTTCTATTAAATTTTAAGATTACAGGATAAGACCTGTAGAGGATATATATAAATATTCAAAGGCTGTTGCATTAGAGCTTGTCAACGGCATTGGGAGCGACGAGCAGCTTTTCTAGTAAAACTAGAAAATTTCAGGATTATAATATCATAAAAAGCAAATGACTCAAAATTTGAATGGTTTGGATAATAACAGTTTAAATTACCAACTGCTAAAATGGAGAGATGATATTTATTAACTTAATTTATTTCATAAACAATAAATGCGTAAAATTAACATTCCTTTAACTTTTATAAATCACAGTTGTATTTTAAATCATCTAAGATATTTCCAGATTGGAGGATGAGTCCCTAGAATACACTCTACCAACCTCACTCCTAAACTCTCTTGTGTAAAATTAACAATCGATTTTCAAAGTAGAAGACATTGTAGAATTATCTCATAAAACCTTGAAAAATTATCTCCCATTGCTGGTTGAGTAGAATCTCGACTTAATATTGCAAATAACTTTACACTTTAAAGCAACGAATAATTTCTTGGATGACATCAAGAGCCCTTAGTAACCATAAATTGAAGAAACTTTAAATCAATCTGAGTTATCTATAAAATTGCAGATTCTAGTTTTATGGAGTAATTTTGCTTTTATTTACCAAATTTAGAGAATCTGAGAAACAAATTGATTCAAAAACCGATACTTAACCAGTAAGAACGGTAAGTAGAATCACAATAAATCAAACTCCCTAAAAAACCCAGTAAGACCCAGCGAATTCAATGTTGAGCCCAAGTATGTAACAAAAGTAAGAAAATTAAAATGACTAGCCTGGAGATAGTATTATAAGTCAGCCTAGATTCAATCAATCAGCTACTTCTAACAAATCCAGCAATTATGAGCCTAATTTATTCAGGGCACTTAATTGGTCTACCACAAAGCCAATTCCTACTAAATTTAATTGCACCTTTTTTATTTAAAGTTATCATGACTTTTTATAACTTTGATATCTTGCCATAATAAAATATTCGATACTTAACACGTTATTGACTTGGCAACACCAGAGCGATAATATCACAAGATCTTAACATAAAAACATTTCACTCCTTCATTCTTCGCAGACTCAGTTGATAATACTAAAAAAATATTTTATTATAAAGTGTTACAGATTATCATTAATCTTTATGTATTATTTTATATTTTAGAAATATATTATGATTTGGATAATAGAATTCTAATATACTAATTTTTTGTTGTCAAAATTTCAAACTAGTTTTAAATAAACATTTTACAATACTTTTGGATAAATTAATAATTTATTTATCATTAAAAATGCATTACTGTAATAATACCAAAAAGACATAGAAGCTCCTCCAATCAAACACAAAGAGAGGCCAAAACACCAGTGATGGTAAAAATCATTTATAGATGTCTGAAGGTGCGAATAGTAATGGAGATTTCATAATTTTATGTTTAAACTTAATTAATTCTTGGTTAGTTCAATTAAAATTGAATAATAATAGAATTTATTTTTAGAGATTCTACATCCTCATTCAAACTAAATAGAGAACCATGTTTGAACATATTCAATCGCATTAAGTGTTTTAATGATTTAGCTAAAATAGATTATTTTGAGTGAAATTATTAACTAAATCAACTTTGATACATTTCTTTTATTTATATTAATTTTATTGTATTTTTAGGTACTCTACCGCATTTAAGCTGTTTTGCGGTAGAGTACCTTAATTATATTAATTATTAAAATATTTAATTTTAAATGCAATGGATAAATATGAAATGTAGTTTTAATAAAAAGTAATATAGAAATTAAGATTATATTTATAAATTATAATTATTAAAATTAAAAAGATATAAAATCTCATATTGTTAAGTCTTGTTGCTTGATATAGCAACATTTTTAAATTATTCCTCACTTTTATTTAAAATTCATTTCTATATTACTTTTTATTAAAACTACATTTCATATTTATCCATTGCATTTAAAATTAAATATTTTAATAATTAATATAATTAAGGTACTCTACCGCAAAACAGCTTAAATGCGGTAGAGTACCTAAAAATACAATAAAATTAATATAAATAAAAGAAATGTATCAAAGTTGATTTAGTTAATAATTTCACTCAAAATAATCTATTTTAGCTAATTAAGAGCGTCTCGCCTCTCCAGAACAACGTAAATATTTCTCAAGCTTGGAAATGATTAATGAAAGAGACGAAAATACCAATGTTTCAAATACAACCAAGGGGTCTCTGAGAATTAAGCACTCATCTACTAGTATTGTAGAAATTCGATTGAAATTGAGAGATATGTTGCATACTACTTGTATTAAAATAGTTTAAAAACTTATTTCATAGACAATATAGCTATGAGCAGCAAAACCATGAAGGACTAGCAGGAAGAGTATGATAGAATAGCACTGGAAGAGGGAGCACCAGAGACACTTAGAGACATCTTCAAGATTAGCAATAGAAACAGAAAGCGCAACAAGTAAAAGAAGAAGAACAAGGGTGGCGTAGATATTTCCTCTGAGGGATACTCTGATTCAAACAGCAACACTAATAATGGCAATAGTGGCAGAAATGACAGAGAAAACGCCTTCTCTATCATAGCTAATTATTGTAAATGTGACAAAATATTTATAAGTGTGTTAGGTTACAAAACATGTGTTTATATTTAATAATAGTATAAGCAAGATATCACAGAGGGCAGATCAAATCATAGAGACGTTAAGGGCACTGTTAATGACATCAAATAACTTGATGATTTAGAGTTCATTAATAAAAAGTACATTTTATTTATTCTATAATGGATTGAAATTATCGAGTAAATCTAAAATCAATTATAAACTATTATAATACTATAATAAATTAAATATATAAAATGCAAACTTATAAATCAACCTCTAACCTGCATTATCCTCAGAATTAAGACAACAGTAATTTTGGTTAAACTGGCCTCAACAGAGTGCCCTCACAATAATTCTTTTCCAATAGAAATTCAACTCTTCAATCTCCGATGAAAAATTACTAAAGTCTGGGATTAATGCCCATGTCCTACTAGCAAACATAATAACAACTACCCATCTCAGGCGCTTAGAAGAAAAAATTGGAGAGAGATCAAAGAATTAAATAAGAATAAGAGGAGCTTTTGAAACTGTAAAATTATAACCCCTATGGCAAAGGGGGTTCTGGGGCACCAATGAGGGATAATTAAGGCAATATAATTACTGTTAGAAAAGTGGGGTTCACTGAAAATATAACTTCCCCTAACTCTAATTCAAATAGGCCATTAAATGATTACTATCAGCCTCAAGGCTCACAATAGAACAGTTATAATAATGGTGGAAAAGTTTAGCAAGATTATAACTCTCAGCCACCACCCATGGATGCAGAGGAAAAGCGTAGAATATATGATTCAGAACTTCGCCAGTAAATTAAAGAGAAAAACGATAAAGTTTCAATGGCCAAACGGCAGTAGAAACAGCAAGACATAGAGGAGGAGCGGAAAATTAAAGAAGACTTGGATTTGATGAATCAGAAAGAACGATAAATTATTTTGAAGGAAAAAGGTAAATCAACAAG
The DNA here is from genome assembly GCA_000711775.1 of Oxytricha trifallax. Lineage (NCBI taxonomy): Eukaryota > Ciliophora > Spirotrichea > Sporadotrichida > Oxytrichidae > Oxytricha > Oxytricha trifallax. The sequence continues at coordinate 12,327 of ARYC01001456.1, read as the reverse complement.
CAATAACAATAGTGAACCTTAGACAGGCAGGGGCAAATTAGCTTCTAGAGATCAGGTTACAAAAAATGTCACAATTAATGATAAAAATGCAATTTCACCACCATCATATGAGCCAATACCACGCTAACCTGATGGCTATTCCAGCCAAATGCAATAATATCAATAAAATCAATTGTAATAGCAGTAGATTAATTATTAAAATACAGGTTAGTAAAATGATTTTGTAATGGATGGAAATCGTGGTATGATTCATTTAAGATCAGAAGTTTAATTAAAATTTAACTTATTTATGATTGTTTTAATTGTTGAAGTGCAAGTAGGTTTGGGATAAAAATCATATGGCTTTCAATATGATACTCAAAGACAAGGCTATGATCCGAGAGATATCTAAGTAAGGTTTATGTAGAATTAATTCGATGAGTAAATGCATAGAATTAAGTTTGAGATGAAACAGCAACAAGATCAGCTTAATTACAAATAAGCATTTATTTCGCAATAAAAATTTTGTTAATTGATATGTCTAGTTATAGTAACTGATGAATTTAAGAAGTGAATCAGAAAAGATAAAGCAAGGCACTAGAACTACAGAAATAGAATTGTAACGGAATAATATTTTAAATGAGCAATGATTTTTCTATTGCTTAATTTGAGACATTTATCTGTATTTAAATTAAATAAACGAGTTCAAGACCACATAAGCAGCAAGAACGACTGGCATTCATACTACGAACAAGAATTTTCAAAAGCCTTGAAAATGCCCTTATTCAATAAAAACAGACAAGAGTAGAGGAAATAAGTGCAATTTCAAAATGGCAGCAATTACATGCCATCTACAGCTGGAAGTGCTATGAGTGGAGTTCAGCCTGATTATAATTAACAGAATAAATGGGTCAATTTGCTCCAGAACAAGTCACAAGCTGGTTTAAGCAGATTAATTTTTATAGACATTTTACTAAGTTTTAATGCCATTCATTTGTTTTTATCATTAAAATCGTGTAAAAATAATCAGATAAACAATTGGGAGCAGGGAGAGAGAATTCCCAAGTAGCAAAGGCCACGCACTCAGATCAGCTGCAGCTACTCTGTTCGACGGAAAACCTCCAATGAATTTCCTGAATTAAGGCGCTAACTGGGATATGATGGCTGGTAATAACACAGCTGGTGGATTTAATGAATTGATAACTGACACTAAAATCGTTCCTATTGACCAATACAAAAGTGTCTATAACCCTTAATTTGATAAGGTAAACTAAATTAAATAGCTTGAAATAGCATAAAACAAAGAACTTTACCCTTAAATATTCTAGAATTGTGATAAATCTAAGTTTAGAGGATGAGTCATTTAACATAGATCAGGGAGTGGGTGCCAGAATGATAGCGAAAGACAGGGAATACTTCGATTAAGCAGATGAGGCGTTGAGAGAGATTGAAGAATTGAACAAATTATCAGAAGTCACTCATTTCAAAGAAGAGACTAATTAACTGCAAATTATTATATAACTATTTATAAAAGGAATTAAATACTTTTTATTATATAATTAAAAGTAACTGAAAAGATATGCCTCATAAGCGTAATTAAATCAGAAGATGCAGACAATGGAGGTAACAAACTACAAACAACCCAAGATAGCAAGTTATAAAGGCATCTAAAACAGAATAAAGAAAGCGAATGAAAATGGGGAAGATGTTAGAAATTCACTTACTCTATTCAATTTAGTCTTAATTATATAAATTGTTAAGTATTTTATCATACTTATAAGACACTATTCAAAGACTTACTTAACCAGCCACTGATGAATCACAACGGCACAGATTACGACCCACAGGCTCTTAGCAAAATGATGGACGAGAGAGAATTCACTAAAATGGAGGGTGTACTCAAGTAAAAACAACTGGATAGATTATTAGATTATGAGAAATTCAAATAAGATCGAATGAAAGCCAGTGGTAGTTCAAAAATTAAATATACTTTCATTTATAATGTTTTCGTAGTTAAGTAGGGTCAAGAATGAACAGCAGAGGAGAGGCTAAGGTAAAAGTGTATTAAACTGATAATACACTTAAGCAGCATAACGCTGTGAATATTGATGAAATGCTTAAAATTAAACAATAAAAGGAAGATGAGGATTATTGGGGGAGAGACATTGCTAGCAAGACTGCATCTGAACGGGAATTTCATGCCAAGTTGCTTTTGTCTGGATTAATATAAAAAAAAATATTTATATATGATTTGTCTGGTAAAAATGACATAGATGATATAAATGCTGGTGGTGGGTTTATATCTGGGATGTATGATTAAAGTCTTAAGAATTTCAGTGAACTTATTCCACCCATAGAAACATCAAAACTTGATTTTGAATGAACAATAATGCTTTTCAAAAGTACCAAATGGGATTATGTAAAACTATATGATATAAATTTTTGATTAATATAAAATCTTAACTCAATTTATGCTATGAAATTAACTGGAACACACTTATGAAATTATTATTAACCTTTTCAAATATCTATTCATTCTATTGTTACATCTGTGTCTCTCCTAAGATAGGGCTAGTTGTTATGAGTACTGCTATCACTGGGACTAAGATCATGATGACTGTTTCTCATTCGATTGCCCACATTATTATCAGATGAATCACTAACATTCGCATTAACTCTGCTTCCTCTGTCACTTGAACTTGACATGCTCATGTCTCTGTTGTTGTGTTGCTACTACTGTGTATTATTCTGCTACTATTGATGTTAATTCACATCGATGTCTACTTCATTGGCATGTTCTGGGCTTTTATTGATAATTCCACTGTTTCTATTGTTCTATGCTTCTAAGTGATTATGGCTTTAAAGTTCTTCCTCATCGCTGGTGTCATCATCGAAGGGTGTTGCAATCCCCTCATCTATCTTTTTAGCTTGCCAGTAGGAGTAAACTATGAGGCAGAAGTACTAATCAAGAGCGAATGAAGCCAGGGATTGAATCATGTCTGAGAAGGGGAGCTGGACTAAAGTTACCATGAGCAGGGAGGAAAATATGTTCAGGAAACTCTACAGGAATTTTGTCCAAAAGTAGGTTCCCAGATATATCGATTTCAAATGCTTGAAGAACACTAAACTTAAAAGCAATAATAGGTTAGAATCTAAAACTTTGATAGTATCAAATTCTAAAAATTGTTCATAAAATATGTGTAAGGATTTACCAATCCAACAGCTCCAACAACCGAGTATCTCACTAGATCTCCAATAAAAACAACAATCACCGAGACAATAGCTTGCCCTTAAACACTTCCATCTGTTAATTTTTGTGGAGCAGAGACAGTCTAAGTCTACAAACTGACTCCTCTGTCATAGCCTGTTGTTGCATAAACCACCAGTAAACTGATGGAGGCTATGATCTTCAGGATGTCAACTACGATGGAGATTAAAGTGCCCTGGCGGAGAGTCAAGCAAATACAGCTCACTCGTAGTCTCATTTTTAATTTAATAAATTATTTAAAATATCAAATGAAATCCCAAATTATATACAATCTCATATATTCTATTAAAATTATCCTCATATAATTAATATGAAGAAATTTTTTTTATATAATTAAAATATCTTTTCATAATTATTTCCCCAAATTTAATATGTATTAAAACATTGTAATGATTTTATGGAGTAAATTTTTCCATTTTTAATTTAGTTAAAATTTCAATAATTTAATGATTAAATTACGTAAAATGTTGATGCAATCATCACTCCACAAACCGAAACCCACTACCCTTAAATCTAAAACCCCTTACTATATAGATAAATGATTACCAAAAGTTCGCTATGAAGATCTTATAGAAACATTAGATGCTTATTAAATCTAAGGGACCAAATAAATTCACTTGAAAAATGTGTTAATTAGTAAAATTAATGGGAAACCGTAAATATATATCCTAATATCAGCAGATTAAATGTCTAATTAAGATCCAAAAGCTTATAAATTGCTAAAAATTGACTAAGATAATAGGAAAATTTAAGAAATTTATGATTTTGGTGCAAATGGATTTGTTGTTAGCAAAGCTATCATAGTTGCAGATAATTATATCATAATCATTCATAATGAATCAGTACTGCATGTATTTGAGTTATAATGCAAATTAAATTATCTAATGGCAATGCTTCAATACGCATTATTTATAAATATGAATTATAGATAATAAGACTGAAACATTAACACCAATCTGCAAATACACAAATGAAGGCTTAAGTAACATAAAACTCATTAATCTTCGCAAGCCCTATTTCTTAGTAATTTCCTTAAAATACCAACTATTTAAACTACTCTATCCAACTCCCAAAAGCCCCTCTTAGCAAGTGGCTCTAAAATTGAAAAGAGAACTGCTTGGATTTTCTTTCTAAATAACTTCAAATAAATTCTTGAGATTACCTACTTATTAGAGTTCAGTTGCCAAATATACTCTAATGGCAGATTAAACTCTGTAGGATAAATAAAAAGCCATAGTGATATCATATTATTTAAGCAGAATGTTAATTTTTGGATAGGGTATCTAAACAAAAATTGAGACAATTTCTTTTGAAAAATAATTTTTACGACTCTAACCCTTTTGAGTGAAAGATAGAGTTGTCAGGGCTGTTTCGTAGAGGACTTTCGGGGGAAATTAAATGTTAGTATTTTGAATAGGGCTGAGTCTACATTAAACAGATTTCTTGCATATTTGACATACCTGGAATAATGATTTTTTTAAGTGACATGGAGTAGAATGGATGGCGCTCAGTTTTAAGATTATTAGATGAATCCTAGTATAAATTAACTTTATGATATTTAAAACCATACCATTTTAAGGTAATGGGCTTCTGTTGATGAAAAAAACAGATATTAAATTCTCATAAAGAATGAGGCTTGCAATAAACCCCTCTAGAAAATTAACTTCATGATATCTTTTACCACAACTACCTTGATCTTGCGTTTCTTAGGATAATCAAAACCCCAAAACCCCTTAGTGAGGTTTATAAGTGCTTTGATTTGTAGGGTATAGTTGGGGTCTTATTGGGGTTAGTAGAGAAAACGCAGGTTTTTTGTGAATTTAATGAATATTTAATGATTATTAGTGTACTTAATTCAAATCAAATTTTATATGCTTATCTTTGTGGTACCTCTTGAATCTAGCTCTCTGGAGTGGCTCATGTATATCTTCTAAAGATTATCTTGGATAAGCTTGAGCTCTAACAATTATCATCTCTACAAGCCTTTTAATTTCATTGCAGACATCTTCCTGTTATATATGTTTAGAAGCCAAACTTATTGATTATTTTTCGTGCTTTGTTCCAAAGTAAGACATACTTTCCATATCGCACTCTAAGATTATGGCAGCAACTGCCCAAACATCCCATTAAACAGAGCCATTAGTCCACTTCTCCCTGATTGGAAAGTATCCTGGTGTGCCAAGCACCTTAGCCAAAGTTACTATTTCTTATCTTATTGCTCTATTGAAATCAATGACTACAATTTCTAATGGACAGAGATTTAACATAACATTTTCAGGCTTCAAATCTCTATGTACATACCCAAGTTCATGAAGCTCTTAAACACCCTTAATCATTTCTGACAGTATCTCATTTAAATCATCTGGGTATCTATTATGATAGAGATACTCTCTCAAAGTCATTTCAAACTTTTTCAGTCTTAATGCAACAAAGCCATGCCTAAGAATAACTCCATCAAGTCTAAGTAAGTTCTTAAACTATTTTTTCTAAGCCTCCCTCAGTATTATGTATTCGTTTGCCAAATTCATTTTGATACTGCTCGTTTTTAATGAGATATTTAAAAGGATATACTTTGTAAGCATACTCATCAACCACTATAAGCTTAGCCTTGTTTGGCAGGTCAAAATGCAAGTAATTTTCAATACAGCTTTCAATATCAATTGTATTCAATGCAGGTATATACATAGCTCTCTCTTAAAGACATGCTATAAGAGTACCATTTGCTGGCTGATTCATTGATTCAAAACTCTTCTGCCTCTTGAGCCTTTCCTCTTGTTGTCTTTAAGACTCAAGAGAGTTATTTTTTCTTTTAGCAGGTACAAGCTTTTAAGTTTCGTCATCTTTAATCAGGAATTCGCTTAAATGATGCTTCTGCATATGCCTCTTTACTTTGGCTGAGTGAGTATAAGACTTCATGCATGTTGTGCACTAATATCTACCATCTATTTTATCATGCTTAAAGTAGATCTTAGCTCTACCAGATTGTACCTCTTTGATGTGCCTCTTCAAGCTAGACTCAGTTGAGATGAAATTTTAGCAGTCTTCACATTAAAATGTTTTAAATTTTTCTATTTGTTGCTGTTCTTTATCTTCCTCAACTAATTCAACTTATGTTTAAACTCCTATCTCTGCACTCTACTTCTTGTTTTAAACTTAAATTTTAAAGACATCAGCTTCAAACTCTAGAGCTCTCAGCTCAACCTCCTTCTCAATATAAATTACTTCTGGTTTCTTGGAGGAGCCAAAGTTTAGCTATGATTATCCACTGCTAAGAGAAACTGCTTTTCGATTTAAGTTAGCCGCCATGTTTAAATTCAAATTTAAATTTCTATTATTAAGCTCTAGTAGCCTTTCTGGTTATAGTCACTCTGTATTGGAGTTGATACGTCAACAATTATGGTTGAGTTTAAGGTGTTAGAGATCATATTTATGTTTGTTTATAAATATAATTTTTCTAATTTCATACTTAATAATTTCGATTTTGGTACAAACCAAATATAAAATCGGGTTGGTACTGGTACCAATTACGTTTTGAACCATTTTGGAACTTTTCCATTAAAATCTCATTAGTTTAAAACTCGGTACTAATTAAGTTTTGTTACTATTAAATTGGTGCCAATTAAATTTAAACGAATTTAGTACGGTACTAATTAAATTTGAACAAATTTAGTACTAATTTAATGGAACTAAATTGATAAAAATGGAGCTCCATCTCTGAAGTTTGTTACAGCTTCTGCCAGCTTTCTTCACGTATCTTTACCGGGTTGACTCCTATAAGATGCCTATATTTAATACTTAGATTTTAACAGTAGGATCCAGAACTCTATATATTAAAATTTGAAATTCAATATCAAGAGAAGGAACAAGGATGGAATCTATTAGTACTGCAATGAAGAGGGTTGAAGCTTAAGAAATGATCTCAAGATTTAGAAGCAAGGAAGTTCTCTATCGATACCTCACTTAGCATGGTAAGCATGTGACATATACTTAATCATATGCTATAGTGGGTTTATTCCTTCCAACGATGGGGTACCAAAATTTCATTCTTAAAAGCTATACTCTGCGATGAGAAGAAAGCCTTCAAAAACAGTGAAATAAAGTTGATAGATTTACCAAACTACCCAGAGATTTCAGTTACTAATCTCTACGAGGATGCGATGAAAGATGAATAGTTGGTAGTTTATCTTCCTACCAAGAAACAACTCTCTAACAAGCTTCCAGAAAGGAGTTTCTTCTTTGAGTTCTTGGCACTTTAAGAGAGAGAGATCATTGAAGAAGCTCACAAAAAACGCTACTCTATTTCTCCTGAAGATTAAAAGAAGCAAGGCATACTAATAAGCGAGACCTGGCTCGCTGAGCTTAAGAAGCGTCCATTCCTCTCTCGTAAGCTTTGATTCATAACTTTGTAGGGAAACCTTGATCTGGTATATTCCTGATTAAAGAGCATGCGAAGGTTCACAGAGAGAGAAAGTCATAGACTTTTTATGAAGTGAGCAAGAGACTTTATAAAGATGTTTAAAAGTTAGAAGAAATGAACATAGATGCAGGAGCTGGCACAAAGAGAAGAAATATGGGCCCAAGCAAGCCATAAGAAGAGGAGAAGAAAGAAAAGCCAAACCCCTTTATGGGTTAGTTTAATATGTGAACTTATTCATTCATTTAAATCTAAAACTTATTTATAAACATTCATTCTTCCTTCTCTCGCAAACTGTTGTCTTATCTATGCTCACTCTCTTGCAGCTACTCTGAATCAAGTCTACTGTATCTATAGTCAAGTCATGCATTAGGTGATATAGCATCAGTTTCTTGTAGTGGGTCTTTATTTAACTCCAGTAGAATTCAATTCCATTAAATTTAGGGCTGTAAGGAACATTGTATACAGGAGTATTGTTTAACTCTTCATAAGCTTTTTTAGACTCCTTAGTCTTATGATCTGAGAGGTTGTCAACAAACAGGATGATTCTTAATCGTTGTATTTATCTCTCAGCTTATGTAGGAACTCTATGTATTACTCTCGCTTTATAGAGCGAGGATGAATAACATAACTTTCTAAGCCAGAGTCTTCATTAATACCTGCTAAAATTGCATGGGTTACAACCTTATTTTCTAATCGTAGACTTCTTTATTATCATACTTCTTATACCAAGATTTATTAATAAAGGTGTTGAAGGTAAACACAGCTTCATCAGTGTGTATGAACTTGATGTTATTAGTAATAGCTCTCTGCATTTAATCATTTATATAGTTTAAATTATTACTATAAAATGGCACTGTAAAATCAATCACTCTCTTACTCTGTTGACAGCTTGAAAGTAATACCATTTTTTATAAATGTTGGCTATAGTTTATGGAGAGATACGCATGTCAGGAAACTTGCGATGAAGCATCACAGCTCGCTAGTCTAGTGGAAAGTGTGCCCAATACTTTAAAGTCTTCGAGTCGCAGAGGTAGTCAGTATGGTGCTGTGAGAACTTTTATTTTCTTGCAGGATGCTTTCAAGTGCCTGAATTATAATGCTAAACAGCCAACAAGCAATGATACCTAACTGTTGAGGCACTCTTGCGCAGGAGCTTTGCTATAGCAGCATAATTCATTACTGGTTTGACTTAGTCTATATTAATACTTGTACCATACCTAAGCTTAAGCAGTAAATCTAAATATTACTGATCATAAATGGACCCTAAATTTCGCTAATTTCTATTTCTCATTTTGCAATTTTACCTAATTTCTCAACTAACCCCAATAAGACCCCAACTATACCCTACAAATCAAAGCACTTATAAACCTCCCTACGGGGTTTTGGGGTTTTTAATATATTTAATTATATTATGTAGATGTAATGAGAAGCAAGTAGTTTCATAAATGCAAATTGATTTCGCTCTAATATTAGTATCAAAATCTCTGGTTTAATATAGCACTACATAGTGATATGTTAAAATTGATTTAAGATTGTTCATTAACTACTATAGTGATATGTCGATTAAATCTCAAATCTAAAAAAGTAAAGAAAATAAGTGAGATACTCCCATCTTTTAAGATTTACGATATTTTCAAGATTCCTAAGCATAGTAGTCACTATTATAATGGGAGTTAGAAGTACATTGCAATTGTATTAGGTAACAATTTTCCTATGGTCATTGTCATTGATCTAAAACGAAAAAGCTATTATGAGATGTTTTGGATGCGTGGAACGACTAAAATCAACAAATTACCAATGACAGAGGCTAAGACTTATCCCTTTTTTATCAACAGTAATTAAGATGGAGATATTTAAGTGGGGTTAACTATAATTAATTTAAATTTGAAAATCAAAATATACTTTCATCAAAGATAAATAATATTTAGAATTCATAAAATCTTAAATTTAATACTAATTTACTTAAAAATTATTTCATTTTTATCTTCCCTTTCATAGAGATATGTATATAAGAAACATCATTACATAACAAATACTATACAAACTTCGAGATCGTTATCAAGACAGTTCAACCCCTAAAAACAGATTGAATAGCATCTAAAACACTAAAGCCATTGAAATTTTAAAAACTGAAGATAATGAGGGTTTGTTAATGCTTAGGTAATTGTAGAATTAGCTTTTGCTTCAAAGAATAAATTACTGTTATGATGATTTATGACTAAATCAATATTTAATTTTCCTATAATTATAAAGATTCAGGATTTTTAAGTAGGCGAATCATGAATTAAAGAATAAGCTGATTTTTCATTAATTGAATATTGAGTTTATTTTTTATAGAGCCAATTATAAGTGAATTATATTAATTAGTATCTTCTTCATTCGATCTTCATTACTTTATTCTTTTTCATTTAATATATATATTTTAGATTTCTCTGTTATTTTCAAATGAGCAGCAACAAAAAATCAAAATCTCACGCTTAAAAAAACCATTAAATCTTAAAATAATCTAAAGATCAAGGTTACTAAAATCAGCTTTCTTCATCTCTAAGCAATGAAAATAGTGCAATTTACAATGATTCTAAGCATGATAATGGTGATAAACACAAGTCTAAGAGACGTGATAAATCGCATAAAAAACATCACAGAAGTAACAAGATACTAGATGATGATGAAGAAGAAGTTGGAGGTAGATTACCAGATAGGAGAAATAAACAAGTAGTGGAAAGTGATGAAGACTTCCAAGCGAATGGGAATGAATTGGACTCATATGATGATTCGGAGCTAAACAGCAAGAGCAACTTAAGCAGCTAGAGTTTGACAAATGAAACTGCCAATCATAAGCAGCAACAATACTAGAATCATAGGGGACTAGCTAAGGCACTAATTAAAGATAGCAAACTGGTTGGTAAGAAAAGAGGGAAGCCTGATAAATACAATGAATATGCAAAAGACAACGATGATGACGATCAGCTTAGTGATGATGAATTCTTAAAGCGAATAGATAAAAATAAGTTGAACAAGAAAAACAAGGAGGACAAAGAAGAGGAGGAACTTGATGATAAAAAGGAGAAAATAGACTTAGACAAACTCACCAAGAGGCAAAGAATGGCTTATCTTTAGAAGCAGAATCCACAGCCTAATAAGCAGCAGTAGATTCAAATTGGTAGACTGAACAAACAGGATTAAACTGCAGCTCTCGCTAAGTATCTTGATCCTAATGTAGAGGGAGACATGGTGTTCTATGAATTAGCTAATGCTAAGCCAAACTATAATTAGAGAACTTACGATGAATTTGACTACGATGATGACGATGAATTGAATCCAGGACTCTAGCCAAGAAACAAGCTTGGTAGAAAACCCAAAAATCAGGCTGATTAGAAAGTTTACGATGAACAGAAAAGAGTTTAACTAGAAAAGATCCTTGAAGAGCAACGAAAGAAGTTCATAGATAGAGAGAAGAAGCTGACCAATCACATGAACTCAGAAGTTTCAAACGGTAATGGAGTGGTTGGGAGGTACATTTTTCAGAACGCCTTAAGAATGCAAGCAAGAATTTGCCCAATAAAACCAGGTGAGCATAACATCAAGATTAAATCCGTTGATAAACTCATCGGCCAAGACTGCAAGCATTACTCTAGAGTTATGTATCCAAAGATTATCACAGATTAAAAGAGCATATATAATAATCATGTTATTAAAAGAATCGATAACAGTGAGTTGGTTAGGAGAATGGAAGAGAGAAAGAAACAAATTAAGTGCTTTTGTTGTGGGAAGATGGAACGCAAATATGTTTGCTCAATAAGTAAACGCATTGCTTGCAGTAAAATATGCTTTGATAAAAATAAAACTGCCAAGTGAGTTGAAAATATATTATACTAATTTCTTAATTAAAACTAAATTTTTTCTTAAATCTTAAAAATATTAAGCATTTTTAACATTATTGGAATCTACTGAATAGGAGAGAATAATATAATTGAATTTATAATTTAAAATATGAGAACATCTAAAATATCCACCTCATATGGAACTAAAGCTCTTACAGCTTTAACTTTGGCTTTGTTATTATGTAGTGATGGTGCATAAGCAGCTTCAAGAGTGAAAAGCTAAGGAAGACCAAGCTCAAGAAATGAAAATTTCCAGAAAATCCTGAAACAAACAGTGAACAACAAGGAAGTTTAGCAACAGAAAGGCTATAAGGAGCCTGTAATGATTCATATAGTCCCACATTCATATAACACAGATTTCATAGGTGCACTTGAAGAGTATTTCTCTGAGGAGAAGGAGTTACTTATGCAGGAACATTTTGATAAGGTGTTCAATTCTGTTGTTGTGGCTCTCAATAAGGATCCAACCCGTACTTTCACAATAAAATAAACAAAATATGGTATATTCAAGAACCTAGCTCATTAAAATTTAATAATTTCACTCACTATGAAGTGAAGCATTTCTCAAACTGGTACAAACGTCAAAATAGAGACACCTAGGATCTAGTATACAAATGGTTTTCGTACGGAAACTTTGAAATAGTGAATGGTGGTTGGGACATGCACGACGATTCTTGCCCTAGCTATCAAGATATCCTAGTAAACTTGTTCAAAGGTCATTCAAAACCCCAAAACCCTTTCAGTAGTTTGATTGAGTTTTTGATTGATAAAAGTAGAAT